>JAVSBS010024573.1:8543-65564 GCA_033124195.1 Coracias cyanogaster | reverse complement strand
TAATAATCATAATTCTCCATCTTGTTCTGCACATATCCAGTCATTTTCTTTTGTAGGGATAAAATTCTTCATTTTGAGGAAATTTTAAAGCACTTTGTGCATTTGGTTGGCAGAGGAATAGCTCATTAGATGTCAAAGAATAGAGAATTAAATTAAAAGCTATTAAACACTTTCATTAGTCTCAATCATTGTGGCAGTGCCTTGATGTTCCAGATCCTATGCCTGATTCTTGGAAATATGAGACTATTTCATATCTAGAATTCACTGCATGAAGTTCCCTCAGCAGACTGAAAACTTCTATAAGCAAAACGGGGAAAACAGAGTGAGAAACAACCAGGTGTTTTCCCTTTACATTTTATGTCTTATGGAGGAAATCACTCCAGTCTTCCTCCTTTTAATGTGAACTATTCATTTCTTCTCAGGAAATGTCATCCCAGCTTTATTTAGCTTTCCACAGTTTGTATTAATGATCAAAGAAGCTGATCAGAATATATCATTAGCACAGCAACAGAATGACCTATTTATTTACTGAATAAAGTTTTTCTTCAGAGAAGTCTGCAGCTCATCTAGGGATTAATGACATAAACAGAAACGGAACAAAAGTAAACACCAAATTTTATAAAATGCATACAGAAAGTTTGTATCTGGTAAGATGGGGAAGGCAGGATAGGAGCTGTGCTCCCTGATGTGAGTTGGTTTATTTACCACCAACACTTTTAAGATTCATTATAACATTGTATTAGTTCTTGGGTTTACTTTGTTTACTTGTCTAATTGGGGATATCTTTGCCATTTAGTGGTTAAGTTCCTCGGGGCAGAGCTATCTGCTTTCTTTTTATAACTTGCTGAAGTACTTAGCAGCCTCCAAACCACCACTGCGGCTGTAATCAGTCAACTCATTCCTTTTCAGCAGAATACACAGCACTGACTTACAAACACCACTACTCCCCTCCCTCATGGACCCACTCTTTTCCTGAAGCGAGAAGAAGAAACTAAAGGCTGACATAGAACAAACAAACAAGAGGACTGGTTGGATTTGGCACTCCTGCACTTTTTTGGGGAAAAATTGAAGGTTGTGTTTGTAGCTTCCTGTGTAGGTCCTGCTGCTAAGCAGTGCTTGTCCTCCCTTTGCAGCAGTTTTTTTACATCTCTGTTTCAGTCAAGTAGATAATGGAACGTGGATGTTCTAAGTAAGCCTGTGAATTGCTTAGTAGCTCTGTAAATCATAAATAAAACGACGTATCATATAACATTATTCTGAAATTTCAGAGGCACGGTTTTACAATACGCATTTTTTTAAATTTCCCTTTGAGAAAAGTATCAGTCATTGAAACACACTATAGAAATTCCATAGCTTTGTTGCTTTTAGATTATTCCAAGGAACAAAAGGGTAGAAAGTCACTGAGATTTATATCTGACTCCTCAAGAGCTTGGAAATTACTGGAAGAGCTCTGTTTGTGATTTTTAAAATAACTGTGAAAAACTAGGAAACAGTGTTGAGCCAATGCACTAAGCCTCCTTTAGCAAATTACATTAACAAAAAGAGTCTGGCACCAGGGCGCTTGCAGAAAGGATTTGCTTTGTTGGATTAGTTTTCCCAGTTTCCTTACTATTGTGTTCCTCTCTGTTATGACTATTTTATTTGTAAAGAAAGTAAGCAGTACTTCTAAAGTCTGAAATAGGCTTTTTCATTTAATAATAGATTGTAAAAATAATTAACAATTTATGAAATAATGTCTGCTGTACAGCAAGAGCAGAATATCCTCACTACTTTTCAAGATAATTTTATTATCATGATGATTACTGTTATCTATTACACACATACTTTTTTTTTTCTGCGATTACCTAACCTCATCTATACCCTATGCTCTAGCTCAGAAAGCTGATTTTCAGATGGGGTACTGGGAAGATTTCCTTAATTTTTTTCATGGAAAGTACATAAATATGTTGATGGATTATAAAGACAAAAAAAAATTGACTTAGAAGAAAATAAAGCTTAATGATAGAAAACTTTTCTTAACTTCACCTTGGATGCATGAAGTTTGCTGAATATATGACTAGATATAAGCAATCAATGAAAGAATTTTTTCCAACCTATGCATCCAGCTGATATCCAGCTGATAAATATTCTTTTATTTTTTTAGAGATCAGAGTTGATATTTTCATCCACAAGTCAAGAAGTAATTAGTTACATATGAAATATGTAAGAAACCTAACTTTTAAATTAATACTTCTCTAGGTGTCATAAAAAAATAGTTTATACTTATTTTACCTACATCTTAAATAGTAACATTGGACTATATTACTGATAATTAGGTTCACCACATCCTTAACATCTTAAGTTGTGGACCTTACATTCAATATAATAATTACATTCTATGATTCTATATGTCTCTCTCTCTCTCTCTCTATATATATATATATCTTTTATTCAAAGGTAACAGACCTCACTATAAGCAAATAATGACAGTGTTTAGTAATTTTATTTGTACACTTATACATGCACATGCCATACCTACATATGCCTGCTGAAATCACACTGAAGATCAACATAAACTGTCTACAAAATTCAGGACTTCCTTGTGTTTGCATCCTTATTTGCAGTACTTCTGTTTTCCACTGAATATAAGCCTACCTTAAGAAAATGCTAAGTGCCACTCAAGTGGGCATGCTACTCACAGAATTTTAATTATGCATTTATTTAAATATGCTGGTACTTTGCTCCTGAATTAATATCTTTGTGCACATTCTTAATCAGAAATATGAGGGCTTTGCTGTCTTAGATCTTTTTTGAAAGGAATTCAGGTTTCTTGCAGATAAATTTTACAAGGTGTTTTAGAGAAATATTGTAAGAATATCAGTCCCATGTCCAAACCTTACCTGGGTGAACATATGGATTAATTATGAACTCTGACATACAACAGGTAAGCTGTAAACTGTCATAGAAATTATTGAAATCAAGAGCCGGATGATAGGAGTAATATCTTGGCATCCACTAGCAGAGAGATTAAAAACATTTTTTTGCTACCCTGTTCAAAACTAAAATTATGTTTCTTTTTCAAATCACAGAATATTAACCAACTTGCTATTTTTTTTTTGCCATTTTCTTATACCAACTAGAAAGAGAATCCTTATAAAACTTAACCTCATTAGTAAACTTAAGTTTTAAGGGGATTTAAATAAATGCATATGATAGTTAAACTTAGTTCACATTTCAGAGATTATATCTTCCTATAATCTTCTCCCATGTTGAACAAATTGAATAGTGTTTCAATTAGAAGTGCTCCTGACACTAAACCAGAATATTGATAGTTATTAAAACAATTAAAAGTAGAGGGATTAACATTTGGAAATAAAGGTAAAAAAAAGGGAAGAAAAGATTTGTGTCCTTCTCCTATATGATTTAATGTTAATTTTGCTTTTAATTTTCACCAAAGACATCAACTATTATTAATGAAATACTTCATTGTCACTAAAATACATAAACTGTCTTTACAAGCATACTCTAACATACTCTGTCCAGTAATTTATATATATGTATATTTTAATTACTTAAATAGAGCTGTTCAGGAATTTTATTAAATTTAACGGTTAGTAGGAGTTGGTTTTTATCTTTAATCAGTCTTGTTAAGAGAGTTGTTAACACAATATTGAATATACTACTCCAACTTGACTAAGCTGGTAGAACATATCAGTGGAAATTTTCACGGTCAGACTTTTTTCCTGAATTGCTGTTATATGTATATAAAAAACCTTAACATGCAATTTAATGGTACATCTATACTACCTATAGGCTAGCTGCTGGAGGACAGTCCTTTGCCCACTCTTCATGCTGGCCACACATTTGCCACCCTCCTTTATATTTTGTACTAGAACAAAAACTTGCCTACATGGTTGGTGAACTTTTTCAGGGAGTTAAGTGGCATAAAGGGGTTTTTGTATCTTTTTGGGGTCATAGTAGTTTTGTACAAGCTTAACTCCCTAAATGGACTCACTGAAAGTTCAGACCAAATAAGAATTATGGAGTAGAAGAGGGGAGGAGAGAAATTGTCTTTTTTGATAGTAGAATGATAGAAAAATAATGGTTGGAGGAGGTCATTGGCTATCATCCAGCCTAGCCTCCCACTCACAACAATGGATTGGGAGTAGCTAGTAAGTAGGGTGACTTAGCTGTAGCATCAGTCAATATTTTTTGTTGAAACAGCGCAATACATCAGTATTTGAGAGACTTGCATGAGTGGCAGATTCTCCATCATTAAATGACAAGGCTGCATGTCCTGCTTAAGCAGCAGTTCTGTATCAGACATAGCCTTGCTGCAACTGTGGTTTTACAACTATTATACCCTTCTATGCATTAATGCATCTAGTCACTTAATGCAAAATGTGGCTATACGGAGAATAAGCAAGGATACTGGTAGGGAGACAGAGAAGATTTTGAAAAAAATGCTAACCAACCTAAAATGGAGTCCTAGCAAGCAGTTACATCCCATTCATACTCACCATTCAGTCTGAATGCATTTCCCCATTTTGAGGCAACTTTTGCAAGGGTGGGCAGGCAATGCCTCTAGTTAGCTTATCTTCTTGCTTCAGGGCATTTGTATGACAGCTACATAATGGGAGAAAAAAAACCATAGCCATTATAGTGTCCTGCTGAAAGTGGTTATCATATATATAGGATTATTTTCAGAGAAAATGTGTTGGTTTTTTTTCCATGACTGAGAACAAGCTGTGAAGGTTTAGCTCATGCACGTCTTCCTTGTAATTTATATCTGAGATAACTCTGGTGTTAATCACAGTATCTGATTCTCCTTTTCTTGTATGCAAGCAACCTATACATTAGTGATTTTTCTATCTTCCTCATTGAAGGAACATACAAATATGTACTGAAATAAGTTGTTTTAAAGTATTTTATAACAGATGGAATATATGGAAGTAGTTTCTGGTGATAATTAATCTTTGTGCTATTGTGCTGGTACAGTATATCGCCTCTGTGATTATACATAATGTATCTTTAGGGCATAAATCATTGCTTCATTTTATTTATCTTCCTCTCAGCCTGACTGCATATTACAAGCAGTCTTTCTTGCTAATTAACTCCAGTGATCCCTTTAAGTCCTGATTAAGTTCTATTATTAAATTATTAAGACCTTTCCCTAGTGTTCTAGGTTTTTTCCCTCTAATTTTAGATGACTTTTTCAAGCAATAAATATTCTTATGAAATAATTTTTCTCTTTTTTTCTTATGCACATAGTTCAAGACTGTCAGTCTGGCAAATTATTATAGTTAGATCTTATAAAATAAGAGATTTCACCTGGAGTAAATTTGAAAGAGGTTTATGTGATATTTTCATATTCTATGTTATCTAACATTATCCAGTGGATTGTAGCAAAGCTTTATTTCCTAGACACAGAAGCAAAAACAACCCAAAACCACAAAGTCCCCACAAAAAAACCCCCTGGACTTCCTTCCAAATGCATGGAACACTTTATGCTGTAGAATTATTTGCTGCAAAAGAAATAAATTTTTGAAAAAGAGGTGCATAAATACACTATACTTTCTATTAGTTCTTCATGTTTTGTTTTTGCAATGTCTTTGTAGAAAGCAGAGTAATAAAAGACAAACATGGCATGAAAGTACTCTCTCATACCTACACATGTATGTGCACATGCACACACACTCATACTCATTGCCACTCATATATACTATCTCCTATGTTTTCTTCTATCAACTTAAAGGTAGCATTAGCAGATAATGAGTAGGTCATTAAAATGGTAACATTATGTAGAGATGAGGAATGAAATAATAAACATTTAACTATAAAGTTTTAAAATTGAAAAAAATTATCTAATTCAATGCAAAGGAGATATGGTATATACAAATCAATGTTTTATTTTCTATTTTGCCTAGACCTCTGCAAAATGCAGCTGTTCCAATTGACTATATAAAAAACAAATCAATATTTGGGGATAAAAATGTAAGCACCAAATTATTTTTGTTTTTGAAAAATTTCATTTTGACATAATAGAAACCTAGCTTTTATAAACAAGCACTGTAATTCTAAATGGAACGAGGTTCCAGTTTTTTACAAGTAAATGAAAAAAACCAATCATTATAGGAAACTTCTTTATAGCCATTGGAGCATGAGGATATTCTGTATTAATATGTAGACACCATATATGCTATTTAGAAGAAGCAGAAGAAAATATTTAAGAAGGATTTAGTTAAAAAGTAGATAACAAAGAAAAATAATTAATAGAAATCAAGATCACTCTAAGAAAATAACAATTCTTTAGACAATTGTGGGTTCTCATCAATGTTTCAGGTTTTAAAAGAAACCGCAAAGGTTTATAATATTTTAAATTACCTTTTGTAGGAGGAAGAGTTAAGCATGAAAGAAGGCTGTGCCATAAGAAGCTGGTTTATAGAGACACAATTTGGTTGTGACACTCAAGAAAGAAGGTGTGAAATAAAATATATATGAAAACTTTGGAATGTTCTGAATTCAAGTAATAGGAAATCTGTATAATGCTTACTTTTAGTGCTTTATTTTTTTAAATCTATTGTTTATAAGTAGAACAGATTAGGTAATGAATCATTTGAACTTTTGGTGTACCTGTCCTTACTTAGAACTACACAAACTATAAATTGGAGAAAAATTCATTTTGAATCAATTAAAATATTTTGGCCAAATGTAAGCAGAATATTGTAAAATTTTTATTTCTTTTCTCCTTTGCAGTTGTATCCAATAGCAAATTTATTCAATCTTCTAAATAAAAATATCATTTTGAAAGCAAAAATCAAAACACCTTTTCAATAAAATACCTATACAAAGCCTTTGATTTTAATAATAAACCTCTTTTTCCAGCTGATACTATTTACAATTTGAAAGTATCTAACTCTGAATGTTTTCAGTTAGTGCAAAATATTTTTAATGAAAATTAATCTCTTCCAAAGATAGTCTTCATTTCACTTTTGAGTCACTGCATTCAGTACTGCATGAATCAGTACAGTTCCACAGTTGTTTTCAAAGCAGTCTTTAGTGAGTTATGTTAAAAATTGGCCAAGAGAATAATCTGGTGACAAGTACAGCCCTGGAGAGTGAATTGTGTTGTTTTATCCCGTGAGATGGACAAGCAGAGAAATACCTTACATTCAGAAAATAGAGTCAAAGAGATATTGAGGGGAGGGGCAGGGGATGATGGGAAGAGAGCCAACTAAATTTTAGACTAATAGTATAGCTCCTTGTATATAACAAGATTCCTGTGCAAGGTTCCTTTTGATTTTTAAGTGTTGCTTTTTATTAATAATTATTTTGGCTTCCTGTAGCATTTTTATTATACTGAATAATCTGTCTTTAAACAACAACTTAAATTTATATGTTAATTTTACATACATATCAAAAAAGACTAAGCAATTTCCTTTAAGGACTGCTGCTTTTCTTTGCCTTAAAATTTCAGTTTCAGCTCCATTAAGTGACCTGCTGTAAAATCTGGGTTTTGAAGTTCAAGTTCGCGAAGTAAACACAAATGAAACCACATGTCTATTTAAAACTGTAATAGGATGTGACAGCACAACATGATTCAGTAATGTAGGAACGGCTGTTGCTTTTATCAGTTCTTTCATTGAAGGAAGTGATCTCTTTAGCCCTGTATGAAAACAGATAGGAAGTCAGGGGTTATATCCAGAAAAAGAAAATCCTGCTCTATTGAAATACCTGAGACTTGGAGAAGGCTGACGATTAGCAATCTTAAGGGTTATAAGACCTACTGTAAGGAATAACTTTCTAATTATATAAATCATGAAATTTGGCACATTATAACACCCAAATACTTATTTTTCTCTGTTTCTTGCTTCTCTCTGGCTCTTTCACACTTTTAATTCTATTTTTCATCATTTAGCTTTGGTCTAACAGTTATGCAATACATTTAAACAGGCCTAACAGTGATGCATTATACTTGATAATTCACAATGGGAGTCCAAGTGACCCAGGCTATAAAAGCTGAAATACATCTGAAGTAACCACAGGAAACATTTCATTCTCTCCATAACAGCTCCCTGGTTTATACTGCAGTGGTACTTTCCTACTGGTCCACATTGCCAGGTGATAACACCTCTTTTTGTTATGCAGTGAATTGTGGATGTGGGAAACGAAGTTTTATTTGGATATCCTTTATCAACTTCAGGAATGAAAAATTAAGCAGGTAATGGTTTATTCAGTATCCTGTCATTATTAGCCCTCCCAACACAGGAAAATTCATAACCTGATTTGCAGGACAAGCTGATGAAGAATGAATAAAGATATATTTAAAAAGTTGTGCATCTTGACACAGCAGCTCCAGCCATCTTAAGAACAATATGGCATTACATGCTTAATTTACATAAGAGATCATTTATTTTCCTAGATACTGCTGAAAAAAAAGTAGTTTCCTGTAAATATGTTGAGCTGATAGAAAACCTAATAGAGAACAGTTTTCATTTGCAGAAACTCCAAGTTTTATGATTGACTTGCAAAATGTTTTGCAGTGACTGAAAAATTATATTCATAAAAACCCCTGACATCTGTTATTACAAAATAACAACAGAAAAGTTATGTAAGCAAATAACAGAAAAGTAAATCAAACAATGGAAACAAAGTATATTTTGAGGAGGGTTTTGGAAAGAGATTGAAAACATAAACAATGAAAGTATGCAAGATGTAATCTTTTTAGCTAGTGAATAATCTATTCAGCTTAACTGCTTTACATGTGTAAAGTGTGGACTGTGAAAAGAAAATTTGCAGTTATTTTACTTTTAGCACATAAAACCAATGAATTAAACTACTCCATGTCTCAGACAGATTGTATTTGATTCAGCAAAGTTCTACTGGTAGTAGACTGACTTGTAACACTGCAGAATGAACGAACCTCCCTGGGTCTATAATTGCTAACATTCTTCTCTGCAAATTCCTCTTTCAACCTTTTGGATTTAGTTTAACCTTAAAATTGTTTTATCTTTTGTAAAAGCTAACACTATGGTGAACTTTCTTCCAGACCTTAAAGAACATGGATACTTATTTTTCTTCTTTTTCCTTTTCTGATTATGTGTTCAAAACATACTCTTTTGAAATATTACTTCTTTATATTCCTGTAGAACATAGTGATAGGTCATCAGTAGTCTTTCAAAATGTCCATATAGTTAAATCTACTGTTTAAAAAAAAAAAATCAGCTCTTTTTAAAGATAATAAGTAGTGTTGGTAACAGTTTTCGTTTGAGATAGTCTGTTGTTTTTGTTGGGAGCAGCAGAAACTACTTGTTCTCAGTAGCTGCATTTTTCTGCAGCTGGTTTTGGAAGAGAGAAATACAGGAGACCACATGTGTGAGAACATACTGCACTCTGTTGGCAGATTGTACTTTAAAAAGAATTTCTTCCTGCAGGTGTCAATGAGATGACTTTTTTTTAAGGTCCCATATTTTCATAAATGAGAGTGAAAATTCCAGCTCTGGGCCTGGACTGAGGAATTCTGAAGCAGAAACAAATTCCTACAGATAAGATTTTTAAAATAAATTTTGAAATTATCTCTTTTACAAAGTATTTTGGTTTGTGAGATATGATATTTCATTCTATGCTTCAGTTTCCTTTGTTAAGTCATATCATGTCCCCAGTATTTGCCACATATTTAAATTTGGTCCTAGGCTTATGGAAGAAATGATCTTATAAAGGATTGTAGTTTCAAAATTTATTCTACCAAATTGAAGTGCTTAAACTATCTCCAGCAGGAATTTTTGTCTCTGAAGTATTTGAACTGTCCTTCTGAGCAGTATGCCTGTCTCTGCCAGTTGTAAGAGGGTCCAAAGCCAGATGTCTGTACTGGGAACCTAAATTTTGAAGTTTGCTGTGATAATTGAGGCTTTGGCATATGCAATCATGAACTAGGAGTGAAAAATTTTGTGGAGATTTTAGCGATTGCTTAGAGATGAGAAGTTTGATAATTGTTATATTAATGTACTCTATGACACTGAGCTTATCTGCTTACAGAGGATTGTAACGATAATACTGTATATCGTGCTAATAAGGAAAACCTTTTATGTTCTGGAGGGTTTTGTGCTAGCTTTAGGATAAAGGTATAAAACAAAGCAGAATTGTTCTAGCTTGCCCAAACTCTGAAGATGCCCTGTATTACATAAAGGTTACCCCGAAGGCAGCATATAAATTCATTCAAAAGCATAAAATGCATGATTTTTGCTGAATTTAGAATTAATAGAGAACATCTGTTTTCCCACAGTTGAATGGTAACACATGCTGGCTGAACATTATCATGAAGCAAAACCACGTAAGACATCTAGGGGCAAAACTGCAGAGGTTTTTAAATTCACACATACAAGTAGTCTCAAAGGCTGAGTACATTTAAATGCTTTAGTATGTAATTTTAATTAATTTATGTAATCCAGGACTCTCTTAAGTTTTGCTTGTGCAAATGATGAAATTACAAGTTTGACTTTGAGAAATGTAGAATCTAATGAAGAAGACCTTAAAATCTTGTAGTTGAAAGCACAACAGCATTGAGGATGCTCAGTAATATCTTTATTGCTCTTTACATTAACATTAATTTAAGCAGCAGAAATATTCTGGCATGATGTATTCCAAATTGTCCAACTTGTTGCAGCTATGAGACATGGTTATACTGAAAATTTCTTTTCCAGGAAACATAGCTTCCTTTTAGACAGTGCATCCCAAGAAAATAAATATGATACTAGTATTTGCAACAACTTCTTGACTTTTGAAGGAGGTTTGGATACTTTCACTTTCATTCTTGCTGTTTAATAAGCCAGAATAATACATGCTTTCTATATCTCCCTAGTTCCAAGGGTACTGCTAACAAAAGAGTTGTAGAGAAAAAAGTTTTCAATGGCAGAATAGTTTGCTTTTGAGAAAGAACCTTCAACTTTTCTTCAATCTTCTCGATTACAGGAGCAAGAGTTCCAAAAAAATTCAAAAGAGCAAAGAGAAATTGCTTTCCAGGTTTACTTCCTGAGAAATACAGCTTTTGCACAGTTAGGAACCAGGAGGAGCAGACTGTAACACACCTTATGTGTACAAGTTTCTTTTTGGGGAGGCCAGAATGTGTTAGAAGATAAACTGATTTCTCCTTGAGCAAGTCCACATCCTAATGCAATATAGAGTCAGGACATAGTTCCAGGGTGTAGAGAATATTGTATCCAGAAATGTTTCTGAGTCCATTTTTTTGGATACAGTCTTTAACTGAAGGAATGATGTTTGAAACAGTAATCCCCACATGAAGTAGAAGAGAGATTACTATACTGGAAAATCCTTTGCCAGCAGAACCTCCAAACAGCTAAAGAGCTATGTATATAGATAAATATTAATATATATAATATTAATAATGTCAGAATCACCCATTCTTTACCTTCAACGTAATGGAACATCTTTTTATTGCACTTATCTCTGACTGCTGTATGTCATGTTGTATCTTATCCATCAAATGCAAAGGACAAAAAAAAAGAGGTGTGTTTGACTGGCCTGAAGGTCCACTGCTATACATCTAAACTTCACGTTTGTGTTTGCCCAGATGAACGTGCACATTTACTGATACAATAATTGTGAATTAGAGGAAATCACCCAGAAAAGATTCTGGGCCAAGGACATCTACCTGTTACCTCTTTTATACTTCTTACATAACAGAAGATGAATCATATTTCAAAAACGTGTTTCTTTTCATTGGCTGTAACAGGAAGCCTAGAATGACCTGCTTATATATTGGTGTCTACACTGACAGAGGAATTTTAGTTTAGGCTATAGTCTGGCAGCATCAGTCATTAAACTTTTGCTGATGTTCACCCAAGCTACTTTTCTCCCTATTAAATAAGAAAATAATTTGTTTGCCTAGTCCTAGAATGTTGATCAATATAAATTTGCTGAGATTTCCTGGTTAAATTTAATTTTGGTCTTCTTAGTTTTGTTATAGCATCATATCAATGTCCCCTGTTTGTTTTTAAAGAATAAATTATTTACTTTGTTTTTCTCCAGTTATATGATGTTATATCCTGATCAGAGCTTCTGTTGCTATATTTTTCAAGTTTCAAAGCATATCAAATCTTCTTTTGCTTTCATTTTCATTGGAGGACTTTCCTTATATTTGACTTATTTAGGACAACACTTCATTGGAATAATGTTTCAAAATAATTATATAGTTGGAAATTCTAGAGATCTTTCTTCCTTCTGTGGTACTTCTGTACAAGTCAGTTTGTAGACACAAATCTGAAATTCTTGAGTTTCTTTGATCTTTTTTACTGGGTATTTTAGTATCTCTTGGATTCCGTAACCCATCCAGCACAATATTATTTCATGGCCATTTTCTCTTTTTCTCCTCTTACACATTGCATATTAAATGAAATAAACTGATTATCACCTGATTCTGAGCATTTGTTTATTGACAAATTGATATTATAGCAAATTAATTTAATACGTCCTGTACTGTGAACTTTACTATTCCTTTTCACTATTAATTTCAGTTAACTAGGTCTTACACACCAAGATGAGCAAAAATATCTCAACCTTTAAATTTAAACAGACAATAACAACTTAAGAAATGCCATAAAAATAATATCAAGGTGTGATGGCATGTTGAAAGTTATTACATTGGATTAAGTTCTTACGAAAATACATTTTTTTAATATTTAAAACCAGTATCCAGATCTTCTAGTTGTTTGGGGTTACATGAAGTAACCTGCTGCTTACATCAGTGCTAAAACACTGGAAACTGACAAACAGAAAAAACTTCAGTAAGAAAATATGTGAACAGGTCATTTTATTGGTGTTTGTTAGAAGCCCTAGCATAGGCTAAATGGTCTGTGACTTGAATGCTTCATTACTCTGCAAGAGTGTGGATCTGGGTCATCTTGTGCTAGATCACACCATAGATGTAGCATCTTTTGGAAACATTAGTATTCCAATTCTGTAATGTCTTTCCTGGTCTGACTTCTACTTTGCCTTATGTCCCAACGCTGTAGAGCATCAACGAGACTTTTCTTGTTAAAATGCCTAGATAAAGTATTATGCCTGATATATAGTTCTACTACATAAACCGATAAGCAAATCCATACTGTCTGATGATTTACATTAATGAAAGTCAGTGGGTGTCCCAGGTGCACAGAAACATTTGAAATAATTAGAAAACGATTTCCACATAGTTCTTCTCCACTGAATATTCAACAGAATTTCCTTAAAGTATACATTTGGAAAAGACAACATTGCTTTCACAAAACTCTAGAAATCATGATATTTTACAATTAAAATTGATTTGGATAATATATCAGTCATAGTGAGAGAGTGGTTGTCTTTTCCGATCTTTATTTTCCCCTACACAAAACTGTAGTAAAGAAATACATTCAAGTGCTTACTTACAGAACAAACAGTGTAAGTTCCAAAACTGTTCCCATTTTTCCTGTTTTGTTTTTTTCTTTCTCAAAGCTTATTAGATTATTTAAAAAGGAAGAAATAACAACAAATTCCATGACACTTTTAGAGCTGCTTTTTGGCTTGAAGAGAATAGGCAGTTGTCGGAGATTCCCATTCACTGTGCCTCAAGCATATGTGAGGTACATTGTCACCAAATATGCAAGCAGGGAGGAAGGAAGATCTCTTACCTCCTTCTTAAATCCCCACAAGTCTATTGTAAACTCTGGTCATTCTATGTAATTTAATTAAAATTAGTGTGAAAAATAATTGCTTTTGTAAAAATAGAAAAATAGCAGAAGTTACAGGATAGCAAGAAAACACTATTTTATTGTCAGAAAAATATATTTGCATAATATTCACTACAAGAACTGTGTCCCCTTCTCATTGTCCTTGTCCTTGTGGAACTTGAGTATTTGTTCGTTTTTTAAATTCATGATCTTAAATGTCTTTTCCTTCACATTTTCAGAACAATGATGTGGTAAAAAGTACTTGTGCAAATTCTTTGCTGACATGGTAATATGCTTTGATTACATTCATGACCTCCAGAAGCGACTGTCCCATAGATGTCCCTGAATTTGTAACAGCTTTTTTTCTTTTCCTGCTATAACATTTTTTTCCAATGGCTGTTTATTAAAGCACTTTTCTGAATACATATACACATATTTAGAGTGCTTGCTTTCACTGCTTTCAAGTGCTCTGTTGTTTGTATTGTCCTGAGCTTCTGAAATGTTGCAAGAAGATATTCTTGATGTTTTGTTGTTTCCCCAAGTATCTCATATTTTAGCTTCCCGAGTACTGCAGAAGCCAAGGACCACTGTGTTTTACTCTGGAGCTGAAGCTAGAGTGTGATTACATTTCAGCAACTTATTCGAAATGTCTCACATACTAACTATAGGTATGCTACCAAGTTATGCCCAGACCTGGAATGTGATATCTGAAAATCACGAGTCACAGATGTTTCCTAAAGTCATAAGAAATGAGCAGAATATCTGACACTTACAAAAGAAAGCCAGAGGAAAAAACAAACAAACAAACAAAAAACAAACAAACAAAAAAACCAAACAAAAAAAAAACAAGAGAGAAAGCTCTGGATCCTAATTATCCACCATTTAATGGTTAGCTGTCTCCTCAGCTCTTCCTTTCAACTGCTGCAAATACTTAAATCTACCACAAGGGTTATATAAGCTCTGAGCAGCATGGATGTGAGCCAGTCAATGTCATTTGGTCTTGATCTTTTATTCAGCAGAGCAGAGGCTATCTTTTGTATTGACATCATTTATATTGTCATCAGACTTGCCTCTTGCTTAACAGACATTTTAGACAATCAATGAATGAAGAAGAAAGAAGAATGTGCAAAACTACAGGGAATAAAACTATTTTGTACAAAGCACAAGGAAAGTTGTGTAAGACGCTACTCCCATTCACAGTGTGTGCTTCAGCCTTGATTTAGAAAGACCCCCAGGTACATGTTAAACTTGAATCCTTCTGAAGTCAATATATTCACACGTGCATAATGTCTGCTGCTATTTGGCAAAGTGATTTTTCAGGACACCTGAAGGAGGTATACTAGGAAAAACCGGAGCAGTATCTACAGAAACATTACCCGTTGTGGCTGTCTCAGACCAACAACAATAACAAAACAGCACAGAAGCATTTCTGATGGCACATGTTTTCTCCTAGGGGTTATTGCTTAGAGAACTAATGTCCTTGTTCTCTCCCAGAGGCTGTGGTGTGTGCCTGAGTGGCATCCCACCGGAGCAATTCATGCCATGGCAAAATCGTATCTCTGATCATGTGCTCCAGAGCTTAGTGCCACATCAGGAGGCAGATGCAACAGCACTGTTCCTTTCTCACTGTGCTTCATGGAGCTCCTGCTTTGTCAGGCATGACGTGCTGCAGCCTCTGTGTCCTTTCAGTAAATCCCTATCACCAAAGCTAGATTTTTCCTAAAGTGTTTTACATTAGGGGTGCTTTAATCAGATTACTTACTTTCTGTATCCACTGTTTAAACTACCTTAAACCTGTTAACATTTCAGTTAGAGACCTGAATTTTGCTACATCTCTTCAGTTGCCTGGTACTTATCTCAGGCACAGGTCTGTGAGTATACAGTAAAGGCACCAGAGCTTCCTGTGACTTGTATTCCTTCATGCTTTGATATATGAACTGCTCTTATTAATAATGAGATGAATTACATCTGGAGAATCTCTGCTAATTATTAGTGTGGGGTTAATTTGGCATTGTAATTTTCACTGGGGACATGTTGAAATCAGAATAGAGAGAATCCTGTTGTTTAGCACTGCTTTGAATGTCTTTACTGAAGAAGTAAGGCAATTTTCTTCCCGCCTTGATTTCGTTTTACTGTGGGAGGAGTAGGGACATTTATTGTGATCCACAGAGGTTACCACCACTCTAGAAAGCTACAAAAGAGCATTTCACCAGAGAAAACAAAGATACTTGTAGAAGCAACAGTGAAATTAGATAACCTTTTAATCTCTTTATCAAAGTGCCCACAGTTCCATTTCAAGGCAGGTGAAGGAATACTTAATGAACCCAGAAAATGAATCTACCTCCACAGAACTGAGATAACCAAAAAAGGAGAAAGAAATCAGTGCAAAACTGTTAACACCTGCCAACTCTTATTAAGAGATTAGAGTGTTTAAAAAGACAGAGAGCAGCTCAATATTTCCTTTTAAGTTTCTCTTGGCTGATTTCTCGTGTATGGTGCTGTGATCCACAGTGAAACAAACAGGTCACATTTCAGCTCCTCAGAGCTGCAAAAGCACTTTATGGCATAAATAGGAAGTAGCTTCTCTTCAGACTTTATAAGATTTCTTTAAGCAATCTATCTGTGCCCAATGATTGACTTAGGAAACTGAGTGAGGCTAAGTATTGGCGAGAACCTTACTTTCTCATTGTGACTGGTAGAAACCTTACACATGAATGCTGAGTGATTTAGGAATTGTTCTGGGTTACATTGCAATATCCTACAATTTCAATAAGTTTCCTCTTTAATCAGTGGAAAACATGGTTTACAAATAGGCTTCTTGTGAAACAATAATGAAAGCAGCACTGCTAGTCATGCAGATCAGAGAGCATAAAATCCCAGTGAAGCCGGCAGGAGAACAGACACATGCTTTAAAATGGACAGAGCTACTACTGACAGAAATGGGTGGCTCACACCACCTGTGAAATACTAGCACTTGCAGAGGAACAGCCAGAGGTCTGCAGATGCCAGTGTGTGGGCCATATGCCACCTGAGAGAGGACACTCAGCCCATTGTAGTTTTTACTTCATCACTCTTCAGTTTAATCAGAACCTAAACCAAACAGGTTTCAGGGTATATACAACTCAGGGAAAACTGCCAGAAGGAGGTTAGTGGTCTCAGATGCCTGGGAGTATGCAATTTTTCCTTGGAGGGATTAAGGGGAGCAATGCCACCAAATGACAGAGAATTGGGGTTTGCAACCCCCATGGCTGGGCTGGGACCAGGCTGTCATCCTCAGATGGGCAGGAAGCTATGAATCTTTTCTTCCACTTGCCAGAAGCCAGGAACCAAGGAACACCTCCAGGATCCTTCTGACTGGACTAACGTGGCCAGTCTTAACTTCTATCACATTTTGGCCATTTAGAAAAGAAATATCTGCTGAACCTAGGTGAATAGGGAAATCCCTGAACAGCTCTTCTCTCCACTTCCTGATATTTTTGTAGTGTTTTGGTTTTTTTAAAAATCTGAAACTACCTGAGCTGTTCAGTTTTCCTTGAAAGCACAGATAATAAATACAGAATATGTAAGACTCAGACTGACCAGAGATCATGTCCAGGTATAAAATGCACTTGCACAGAAAATGTAGTTGAAAGACAAAAAAGGCTGCAGTGCAAACAGAAGAACTCTGCAGAGAGATAGTAATTTTTACAAACCATTAAATGTTTTGAAGCATCCTAACTGTACTGGAAGTTGAAAGTAATCCATTGTGGTCAAATTAAGAAACAATGTGAAAAAAGATTTGGTATAGATGGCACAGATTAACTTCAGTTTGTTTCTCCAATTCTTGTTCTATACTTTGAAGCTGTACTTCAAAAGAAGATCTCTCAGCTTTTTTGCTGATCCTTTAGAGCTGAGATAAGGCTAAGTCTAGGCCATTTCAGGAGAAAAAGTGAGCATGATCTTCTTCAGAACAGAGACAGCATAAGGAGCAAAGCAAAACATTTAGTAACTATAAGTCTGCTGAATGCATTTGAACAGATGCTTCTTTGCACACTCTAAAAGTGTTTTTAATATAATGTATAATGATACTGCATATTCCTTGCAGTAATGTAAAAGCCCCTCTACAAACATGAGAAACAGCTTCTTTAGTTCAGGCCTGTTCAATGAGAAGATATCGATGAGCACCTGGACGTGTGTTGCAATCCCATGATTGGATAATGACCACAATACAATGCAGTCCTCAAAGCCAAGCAATAATACCTTATTTATGTCCTAGCGTATCTCATTCTTTATTTAAAGCAAACCCATATTTTACCACAAGAATAATTTACAATTAAACATTAATTTACCATACATTATTGATCTAAGCTCCAAAAGTATTTAGTGAATTTCTATAAATTTTCTTTCAATCACCTTGTGCTCATTTTAATTAATTATTTTGTATGCCCTCAACACTTTTGCCTTTAATTAGAATACCTCAGGTAAAGATTCTGGTTTAAATTCTTGTCTTATCAGATGTATGTTTATTTATGGAAGAGCTTTTGTGAATGAATGTTGAGCAGTTCAGTCACTATGAATTAAGTAGAAATAGACCCTTTCTTTCTGTGTATATGTATTACATTAACAGAATAGTATTAGGCTTCCTCATTTACATCTGTTGACCTTTTACTCTCTACTACTGTTTTCAAATTTGTCAAATATTTTTCATGTCTCCCTGTGGGTGTTGAGAGTTACCCAGTGCTGATAGTGACTTTGAGAACTGTGAATTTAGAAGTATAAAGTATCTATACTGAGCTCCACTGTACTGCAAATTATTAACATTTAACAGTTGTCACTAATTTCTATGACAGAAGTATGCTTTAAACTAACAGCATGATATGACTTATGATTGTTTGTAACAAACATTATACTGGTGTAAGATTAATCAAATCCTTTGACTAGATAAAAAACTCCTCTTTTGTTAAAAAGCAGTCTATGTGTACATTACAGAAGTGTTTAGTGAATTTGTTTAAATTTGCTTTCTGTCACCTCAAACTCTTTTTCAGCAATTATTTTAAATAAATTCAGACCTTTTTGATCAGTATATAAGGAAGAAAAATGATTTTTAAAAAAATTCTGAAAAACCTAAGCAGAAAACTGATGGATCAGACTAAATGTTTGTCAAGCTTCAAACACTTTCTCTGAGTGTGACTGGTAACAGATAAGTAGGAAAGAGTAAACATCGAGCGATAGTGTCTCTAAAGTTTAGAGAGTCCAATGGCAATCTAACGGTATCTACAGGGAGGTCACTGAGAAGACAGATCAAGGCTCTTCACAGTGAGAAGATAACAGGCATAATGTCAAACAGAAGAGTTGTGCAGGCTCCATATTTAGGGTGGTTTCAAGACAAAGCCCTGAGCAACCTGCTCTCCTCTCATAGATGGTCCTGCTTTGAGCAGAAAGGTGCTCTACAGATCTCCTGAGGCCCTTTCCCACCTTGATTATCCAGTGATCCTATTCCATGATTTTCTGAACAAGCTTCAACCTCACCACATAGCCTTTAGTGACCATTTCTTCAATGAAAGCATTTTTTCATTCAGTCAGTACCTTATACTTTTTGCTCACAAAAATTGTTGTTGAAACAAGATCCAGAGTTTCATTCTTTTTTTTGTGAAGCTGAATCATGATTACACTTTTATAAGAGTACATGATAATGAATCTAGCTTTTTTATTTTGTAAGTCTCAGTCCTGGGTTTTTGAATGTTACCAATAGGTAATGTAAAAACATGACCTTGCATATACTTAAAACCACATGACTCCACAAAACCACTGCCTTTTTTTAGCCAAAGGAAATACAAATAAATAAATAAATAGATAGATAAATAAAGTTATTTGTTCTGTGGTCCAGTAAACCAAGAAAATAAATAATAATGTCTGTAGAGTCTTTGATAAGTGTAAAACAATTTTAAATTAGCAAAAAGTTGATGAATACAGGTAAAGCAATTAAAAATAATGTAAAGCATTTAATCATAGGTATCATAGTATATAAAAATAAAAACATTATTCTTGGCTTTTCTTTAACATCTCCTAGCAATATTTCTTCTGCAATTATTTCCCATCTCTCCTTCCTCATGTCTTTGCTTATAGACTCTTTTGCCATAAATAAGGACATGATGAAGGAATGAATGTCCCAATAAAGTAAGAAGAGATATGTTCATCATTGCATTGAAATTCATTATTGTCTTTGCCTGTCCTTCAGGAAAAAAAAAAAAAAAAATCAACTGTCTTCATTATAAGATCTGTCAGCATGGTAGAGCTAATATTAATGCATTTTAAATTGAAAATAAATAGCAGGGTTGACATTTATATACAGTGCTAGAATGTGACAGGATACTGTATGCTGTGATGTGTGTCATTGGCTGATGCAGATTGAATACATTATCCCAAGCATTCCTTTTGTGTATAAATCAATGTAATTATTTAATCTTTAATTTTAAACAACTGCCACTTTGGTCTAGCTCCAATGTTTCATTGTACAGGATTAAGATGGACAGTAGAATTATTTTTACATCTCACAAAGAGGACTTCCTGATGGGTGAAATTATATAGCAAATTTTGACAAGAAATTACTTTGCACAGTTTGTCGCAAAGTCCTTGGCCTGTCTTTTAACAGGTCATGTTCAATTCAAAAGCAGAATTGGCTGCCAAATAGTTATGCCTGATTTGGTGGCTACAGCACTTTTTGGAATTAGAATTTACCAGTAATATTGGTACTGGCCAAATTCTAACATGTTTTTGAGCTACTTAGCAGAAGGTTAAATTCCCAGAGAAAACATATATATCCACTTCTCTCCCCTGTGTCCAGACCTATATCCACAAAACACAGAGTCTACTTTTTTGTACGGATGCGTGCTCTTTAACAGAACAATCATATTTAAAATAAACAAAAAAAAAGCGAACAACCCACCACCAAATGTCGCAATGGCTAATTTTTCCTATCGTAAGCTTCTTTTTGTAGAAAGAATGTTACATTTACCAAATATAGACATCTTACTGTATTCTGTGGTTCATTCACTCCATGATCTGTGGATGTAGAGCAAGACTCCCCAGTAAAATCAATGTTAATATACTTACTTTACTTATTTGTTTCTATATACTATCTTTAGAATTAGCAGCAGTTCATCAATAGAATTGAATTACTTATATCCCCTAATATAGGAGTTTAGAGTAGGGGAGGATAATCTCTCTAAATCTCTGCTTCCCTAGGGTAGATAGGCAGACTCTTTCAGCTAGCAAGTCATTGTAGAAGTCAATGTGTCTCCATTGATTACACAGAAACCACAGAAAAAGATGACCCCAGCACCTGAAGTGGCCAGTTAGCAATGCTTTATTAAATTTGAATAGATATTATCTTCATCCATGCAATACAAGTACAGTCTTGCTTGAGCTAATAACAAGACTACTTCTTAGAAACTGAAGGCATGAATTCCACCTATACTTCCATTTCCTACAGCCACTGCCTAGGACATTTGGTGCTGATAGGTGTTGAGACAGCAACATTTCACAAAGCAAATCAAGAGACATTCATGAAAGAACAATTTAATATTTGACAAAACAGATCCAAAATGAAAGATTGAAATATTGTGTAGAGACTTAAATAACTAAAGCTTTTAATTATCATTCCAAAAAGAATAAAGTCTATTTTGTTGTTCTTTATTTCTGGTTGAAGTATTTTAGGCAACAGAAATGAGATGACAGCAAATTGGATAGAATGGAGATAGGGAAATATATCTCTGTATTTTGAAGTTAAGCCTTCAAGGAACTGAGTATAGCTGCAGGGAAAGAGAGAGAGGTTGTCCCATATGCTGCTATATTTCTTAGATGTCCTCAGCCCTTTTTTTCTCCTTCTTTCATGTATCCCTCTGTCTAATTCTGTTAACAGAACATATCTTTTAAAAATAAAATGTTAAAAATTAACTCCTGGTCTTGACCATGACATGTTTGGATTCAGTTCATGAAAGACCCTTCACAGAGGAACCCCTACAGGATTTGCAAATTCTGCTTATTATTCAGTATACAATAGCTCATGCAAAATTCGGACACCAGAGACTATTTCACCTGCATAGAAAACAGTGGTCATAACAGTAGAGTTAACAAGTTTTCTTTCTGAAAGGTATCCTGCCATCCTTAATGGGTACCTAGACAGCTGAGCTGCTGCACTGGTAGTAGGCTTCAGAACTTTCCATCTCATATTTCAGACCACACTGAGTGGCAAAGGTACAGTGTTTCAGTATTTACACCAGACAGAAAGCTATATGGAAGGACATATGGTGTCTTTAACTGTGACCCTCTGACCCTCAAAAACATGTGGCCTTGTATTATCCTTGGATATTCCAACCCAAAATTTCCTAAACAAGATTTTCATGAAGGTTGATTAGTGCAGAAGCTATTTCCGTAAATATTGTTCCGGTCATTGCTGGTCCAAAAAGTAAGGAGATACAACATGGGACAGAGTTGCTTTATGAAAGGCATGAGAAAATAATGCATAAATGTCTTTAATTCAGATAACACAGGAGGAGCAGGGAAGAGTGTAATTCCTCTTCTGGTAACGTACAAGAGGATGGTTTACTGAAAAATCTCAAAATAGATTATCAAGTTCTCCTAAATAAGGCTGAACTGCGCAACTCTGTTCACAATTAAATCTGATTACAACACAGTGTAATACCTCAATTCATCACATGAAGTGGACACATATGATGGAACCGCTTATTTATTTGAAGAGTAACACTTCTGGAAACAAATATAGTGGAAAGACTTTTTATTTCTTATCACAAGGGCAGGTTTCTATTGCAATGTTGAGACCACAACAATAGCAATAAAACAGACATATTCACAAACAACAGAGACATTGAAGCTTAGCTGCATGTCTTTGTTTAAACTCCTGGATGACATCTTTGATATTTAGCAAGAATTAAGTTTGTTTTTTGACCACTCAGCTGTATTTTTTACTTTATTCAGTCATCTACTTACACAAACTTGTGGAAATTCAGTATCTTTGGGACTTCTGCCTTTAAGACCAATTTTCCCACATAATTTTAACTACATAAAGGCTGCTTTCTATCTATGAAAGCAGAAACCATCGATTCAATTGTAGCCAATGACATCTGTGGTGTTTTAACACCCATGAAGACTAGGTGATTGAAAACAGATTTTATTTTTAAAGCTTTAGCTCTAGACTTGTCAGCAGTGTGCTTCAGCGTTGCATTTTGCCCATGACAGTTAATTCCTAAGTAGCATGACTGGGTCCTGATTATGACCAGGAATTGTGGCCTCTAGACAAGGTTGTGAACAAACAATGGTTAAACCTGCGTGCGTTTAGTGCCAGTGAACAAGCAAATGAAACAAAAATGGACAAAATGAAAGCAAAATATGAAGTAAAAATAAAATAAAATCTGGCTAACACAGCACGGCTGGGAACTAATTTAGTATAAATAAGTCATTAAGAAGGAAAAAAGTAGACAGGGGAGATTTCCTGAGTTTCCAAGCAGCTTGTTAGCATTCATGAGAGTTGATCTTTAGGAATTATCATGTCACACAGCTAGTTCATAGCCTAGATGATGGATTCTACATGTCAATCAGTGGAACTCTAATCACCCAAAAAGGAGATATCTGAGGCTGGTTTCTGAGATTAACCAACTTTGAAGGAATTTAGAACTTTAAAGGCAAAGGACCGCAGGAGCTTAATGTATTAGTTTCTCATTCTGCTAAAGAGAAGATCTTTTTAAAAGGATATGCAAGTATGCAGGCTCACCATTGTAAAGATCATTATTGGTAAGGGTGAGATTCTCGGCACAAAGAAGAGCAGCTGATTGCAGAAAAAATAGATTTTATTCTGTGTTTTTTTCCCATTTCTATATCCAACAAAATACCATTGTATACAGCACAGGTTGACAGACTGACAGACCAGTGCTGACTTTCCGAGATGTCTTTGATATTCATAAAGACAGCATCTTCATTAAAGAAAATGAATAAAACCTGTCAATATGAGAAGAAATACAGCTTCATAAAAGGATAATTAACTAGGTCACAGGCTAGCAAGGAAATATTATTATTATGTTGAGTGCATTTAAGAAAAAGACATTTTGACAAAGAGTCACAGCAGAGCTTCAAGACATAACAGGGTTTGATTAAGGAACAAAAATCATCATAAAATGACAGTGAAAATATAAAAATAACTATACATTGAGAAGTTTTAAAAAATCTAAAATTTCAAACAGACCATAAAATAAAGATCAGAAATAACCTGGGGCCTAATTTTAACTAAGGATATGTTAATGTCTCTGGTTAAAAAAAAAAAAAAAAAGTTGTTATTAAAGCATTTTGATTACATTTTCTATTATTTTCTTTGTTGTTTTATTCTTCAGTCATTGCAGGGGGAATTTCACTCAGGAAACATGGTTGGTATGTCTGGTGCTCCAGCTTGTCAAAAGCCATCTAAAGGTGTAGGTTTAGACTCCACAGTCACCTTAAGTCTATAAATTAACAAGAGAGTGCAAAAAGACCCACAACTTCCTTATTCCTCATGCCAATTAGTCCCTTCTCCCACACTTGTAATTCACATAGGTGGATCACAGGTCTCATTCAGCTGAGAATTAAGTTAGTAAAGAAGACCTGGTCTTCCTTATATGGCTGCACTAATGTTATTGCCAGTACAAGAGCAGTAGCAGGAATGTGCATCTAGCATAAAGATGTGGGGAGGTTCAGCTATTTTAACAGCAGCCTGTATTTATGTTGACTTGCAGTCATCACGGAAATGTGTAAGAAGGTTCTTCAAAGAGGGAGCCAGTGCACCCATACAAAGTATCTAAAGTGGGCATGGTTTTGCTCCCTGAAGGTCTTTAAAAATCTTTTAACCTCTATTAACCATATAACGGAACATATGACGTTACCTTAGGAAGTTTTTCTGAATGTTAGTTTCTTGTTCTCAAGAAAATGTTATTGTATGACTGTGAAGTCTAAGCATTATATGGAAAAATATTTCCCTTTATTATTTCAGAAGTGTGAGTTTTCAGTTTTATTATTTCTTTGCCCCTTGACTCTGGGATGTAAAACAAGAAGATGATAAAATTGTTCCTTTTCTCTACAACACTTAGTATTTTATAGATCTTTCTCTGCCACCACCTCCTTTCTGAAGTTTCTTAACTCAATCTTTCATTTTTTTTTCAGAAGTCTCAGTGATGAAAATGCTGACTGCCTTTCTCTAATTTTGTGCTTCCGTTTTGAGATGGCATTATCTGTTTCTGGATAGAGTGTTCTAGATGAGTGTGTTGCATTTGCTATGCAGGAGAGTATTTCTACCTCATTTCCCAGCATTAGTGGATCCACTTGTCTTTTCTTGCTGTAACTGCACAGAGCTCACTGAACAGCAAGATCCAGATTATTTTCCTGGACTCGTATACCAAATGTAAAATCTCTTATGGTATACAAGTAGTTCAAATTTTCTTCAGAAAATTTCATTTCTTTCAATGCTTCAGCACTGAACTTCACTCTCTATTCAGCAAGTCTTTAGTTCAGCTGAACTTTAATTTCTTTTTTGGACTTGATTAACTTTTCTTCTTTCTGTACGTTTGCTTTCTTATTGGCCTCTTTCTAATGCATTAGTAGGTTACTAAACAAAATATATATGAAAACTTGAGACACTCTGCCTTTAAACTTCTGTACTGATGAAAACTCATTTTTCTTTCCTTTATTTCCCCTTACACAGTTTATATACGTGACTGTATGATACTCTCAAGCAATAATAATTTAATTTGTTTCTTACCTTTATAGAGATCTTATTAATGGATTTTTGAATAGCTAAATAAATTGTCACCAGGATCACATTTTCATTTTTATGCTTTAGAAGCATTCTAATTCATTAGAGAGTGAACTTACCTTCTCAGAAATCAGGCTGATTAGCCTTTCTCTTATCACCATTTACACTTTGCTTTATTATTCCACTTTGAAATCTTATTTTAATCAACTTCCAAATATGTCTGTGGCTTATTTGTCAGAGAGTCACTGGATGACTCAGGGAATCATTCTGAAATATAAAATAGAATATTTTCTACTCTCAATTCACCTAATCCATTAACTTTTCTTAAAGACAAATTGTACAATTTTTAGCAGCAGGTCTGATTTTTTATTCTCAAACTCTTTGGCAGTTTTCCAATGTTATCTTCTATTTGCTGAGCAAGCTCTAGCAACAACAAATGAAAGTAAATTTGAAGGGCAAAGCTCTGCATCTCAATTTTTTCCCTGATGTTATTAACCTATGCAAATTGTTAGATGTGTCAGCAGATATCTGCATTCAGGCTTGATACATTGCACATGAAATCATCTAAGAAAAACTTCAGTAAGGTAAATATTTTAAAATCTGAGAGTAAACAACACTTTTGTACAGAGAGAAAAAGTTCCCTTCACAACAGTTTGCAGAAATACCAGCTTTGCTTAACTCAGACGATCTTTTATGAAAAGGAAGAGGAATCAAACATGCTATTGTGATAGCAAAGTTAATTACATATAATGCCATTAAAATAACATGGTAGTCAGTTACTGCATTCATTACAAGCAATTCTTGTTTTATTTGTGTGTAAATCTTCTACAATATCACTGTGGAAGGCGCAGTATCTTTTTAAATATCTTTCCTGCATATCCATCAATGAAGGAATACAAATGAAGCATGAAAAGCGCTAAGCCCCAAATCCCCTCATTCTTCTTAAGATGACATCACACTTAACAGGATGTCTCTAAAGGCATGTTTTAGCTGTAAGTAAATTGATATTAAAGTCTAATGTATAAAAAGAATATAGGCATTCAAGTAAAATGCCTGAAATTGAGATAGCATCATATAATCCAACAGGATCAAATAGAATATTATAGCAAGCACTGAACATTATGATACAGTGTTTTATTCAGTTTCCCACAAAGATACTGCATCAAGCAGTGAAAGTATTTTGATATTTCAGATAAAAACATATATTTTACATTTGATACTATTAAAGGTGATGGAAATCTGGCAGAGGAAAAACAAGAGATATTGTTGTTTATAGAGATAACTGCTAGTACAGCCGCTCACCAAGGAGTATCATACTCATTATACAATGAGATAAAACTTTCTTTTTGTTAGCTGAAAATGGTATCTAACGTGACCTGTCTTGTAATTTCTACCTCAGCTAGCCCCAAGAGTCTCACATAAAACAACAGTGGTTTTTTTTTCCCTGGACTGCAGGGAGCATGCAGAAATGATCCCAGTATTAGGCACTTTGAACATGAGAAGTGTCATATACATCATATATATTATTAAAATAGACTATTTCTTCTGCAAAAGCATATAGTAGGGCTGAAAGCTGGCCCTTTGGGGCTGCAATCACTGAGACGTTCCTCAGTATTCTCTGGAAACTCAGGAAGCACAATAAGGTTTGGACCTTTTTCTCCTTCCCAAGAACTTCTTGGCATTAAGACATGAGAACATGTTAGGCTGCTGCTAACATAGAAAACATTTAGGAAAAGTAAACAAGCATTTGCATTTTGGAAACGCAGGATAAGAAAGGAGGGGGGAAAAAGAATGGAAATCCATAGGAAGTAAAAATAACTCTATTATTCACTTGAAAACTGTGTGAGGCAAACATGCCACACACAAGCAAAATGGAAGCTTTAATGAATTCTATCAGAAAGTCAGGTGAGATTCTTTGTTTTAGAGACACTGCCTGCTTGCTTAACAGCTTTGAACCCTGCACCCATGGTTTGCTTGTGGTCTTACTGTTGATCGATCAGTGAACAACCATGCGGTCTATGAGCTCTTCAAGACTGTAGACCATCACTAGCAGTAGCTGATGACTGTGCACTAATCCCATCATCCAAAAGCTCTTGAGACTTCTTTTCTATTAGCAAGTCTCAAATCTCATGCCCTGAGACTGAAGTTTTCTCAAAGTGATACCTATCTCATCCTGGGGAGATCCTGATGGAGCCCTTCTTCCCCTCTGTATAAGACATGATCACTGGTCTGGCACACAAAATTACACAGAAGTCACAAATCTGTCTTGTCTTCATTGGAATCACAATTCAGTATCTCATCTTTGTATTTTTTTCCTCTAATTGCCCAATAAGATTAAGCGGCTTAAAGTGGTAAACAGACATTCAAGTTCAAGGCATATAAAAGATGTATTAGATTTTAATCTAGGTATTTGAATAAGCATGTCTAGTGTTAATAGTGCTTGAGGAATTCCACTTTAATCTCTGAATCTCAGCAAGAATATCTGGGAATAGCCTCTGCTTCCAACACTGCTCTTAATGGTGGAGAATTTACCTGACAAAGATTTAATGTTGTGTTCAACAGAATCAGACCTAAGGTGGTTAGAAGTCTTGAAGTCTCATATGATACAGAATACTGAATTATATGGTGTAAGAGCTCTGAACGCTGAACTTATACACATGAGCTGTCACTGTGGCCCAAACCGCAGACAGCTGGGCCTCTGCAAATTGTCCTGTTGCTCTGTTAACTCCTGTGACAATAAGTTTCGTTCTGCTGCGGCAAATGTCTAGTCCCTTGCAGAGCCACACCAGACTGGGGAAACTCCTCACCTGGGACACCTCCTTACCTTGGGTGATCTTACTGTTGAGTTTATTGGTGAAGTCTTCAGAGACTTTATTGTGCTCTCCCAGAAAATATGATTTATCAAATGCATGATCACAAGCTGTCACGTCTCTGCCTGCAATGTCATATCTATAGAATCACTGAGTGGTTTGCATTTAAGGGACATTAAAGGTCATCTAGTTCCAACTCCCCTACCATTGGCAGAGACATCTCCTACTAGACTAGGTTGCTTAAGGCCCCACCCAAACTGGTTTTGAACACATCCAGGGATGGAACATCCACAACTTGCCTGGGCAAACTGTTCCAATGTCTCACCACCCTCACACTAAAGAACTAATCTAAAACTACCCTCTTCCAGTTTGAAGGCATTACCTCTTGTCCTGTCACTACAAGCTCTTGCAGATATATACACCCATATATATCTTTACCACTTTAAGCTACTTAATCTTGATTAGTGGTCAGTTAGAAGGAACAAATACAAATATGAGATATTGAATTATGATACCAAGGAAGACGAGACAGTTCTGCGACTTCTACCTAACTTTCTGTACCAAACCAGTGGTCATGTAGTGATATATCCTCATATATATCCCCCATATATATCCTCCCATATATATCCCCATCCAGGACAGTTTTACCTATCTGGGCTTTAGTTAGCTTTTGGTGCAGCTATGTGGCCTCAAAGCAGATATGTGTGAGAAAAAAAACTGTGAGAACAAGGGAATCTGTCTCCTTTCTCTAGGAGCTGCTTTTATGCTCAGGCACTCAACCTCTTATATGTCTGGATGTCTCACTTCAGTCTCAGAAGAACATCAAAGAACTCTGAGGTCTTTATGTCAATCTATACGTTAAATATAAGATGGAGAGGTAGCTAAACTTGAGGACATTGAGTAGCAATGTAGAATAGTGTAGCGGTGCCTCCAGCCCGGTTCCTGCATTCAAAAATTTCTACAGAAGAGACTTAAGGCCAATCTGCTTTGTGTCTAGGTAGTTTACAACAAAATAAAGTTATTCTAATAAATTTCAAATAACCATTATTGAAATAAACTTTTGTCAGTGATACAAATGATATCATTATTAGAGTCAACACTACAACAGGCTGCTTCAATTTTTCTGAGTTTTGGGGTGGTTTTTTATTTTTTTAATAGATTTCAGGTTCTAAAGATTTTCCTTGTCTCTGGTGCCCCAATTTTCTTATTTCTTCTGGATTCATTTGCTTCTTGGCTTTAGCTATTGTAGTCTTATTTACTGAATTTTCAGATGCTTGTTTGAATTTAGACAGAACCTTTCAGTCAGCATGATCAAGGTGAAAATTCAACACTGAATTTGAAGACTTCAGCATAAGTCTTATACTTAAAGAGTTTATAATTCCAAATGGAAAGAGAAAACCAAGTCACAGAGAACTATTTCTCTGTACATGTTTATGTCAGGCTATGACAGGTCTCCTCACCTGCCAAGTATCTGCAGCAGCTATTTCAAGTTGATTGGAGACCTTCTGGGACCATAAGGGATTGTCTCTTCTGAACAACACTGGAGCTTTGTAGGCAGAAGAAATTAGGTCCTTAATTTGAGGAAGCAGAGGATGTGAAGAGAATGTCCTGGCCTCCTGCATACACTGGTAGTCAGCAGTATCAATCTTCTGAATAATGTCATGTTGAGTTGATTGTAGAGCAGGACTGAACATAAAGACTTTCCAGCCTTGTCAAGTCACTTGATCATAAATTCAGGTGTAAGTTTTAGAATAATGTTTTAGACTGTAAGTGTTTAAAACAGACCCCTGCCCATCATGAACTGACTCGAAGTCAGCCATTCTAAGATCTTCTAGGGAAGCTGATCAGACACTTTAAAGATCATTCATTTGTTTTATTTTAATAATTTTGAACATTATAATATAGTACCTGATTAGATGGAGTACTATTAAGCTCACAAAATAAAAAACTAGTGCCCCCTTTTTACTTTTTCCAGACTACTTATTTCTGTAGAGAGTTACTTAATTTTCAATTTTCTTTTAGCTCATCCAAAAGGGTATTTATGATCTTCAAAAGAAAGTATCTTTGTGATATTGAGTAAGAGCTAAGACTGAATTCCGACACAGATGTTGAGTTCAGGTTTTAGGGTATTATAAATTAACAGTGAGATGTTGATTATGATGATCACCAGAAACATAGGACTGGTGGATCTGGTTTTTGCACAACATCTATTCCTTGCAGAAGTTTAATTTATTTTGCCAGACAGGAACATTATAGATCTCTTCTATATCTGTGTCTAATTTCTCTCCAAGATTACCAAATTGACACTGAAATATTGATGCCATCTCCTCTGCAGTGATTTCTCTATAATAAAAGAAACACATTTGTATTAGGAGCTGGCATATTTGTGTCTTTCTGGTTGTCTTTGCCAATATAAACAACAAAGATGTGACCAGAGCAGCTTGTTATTCCTCTCATTTGTATCAGGTTAAAAGAAACCTTCTTGTGTAGTATATGAACTAATGCTAAGATAAACAATGTTCTGGAAAATAAATTTCTACCTTGGTTTACCTTTGCTCTATCTTTAAATAAAATAGCATATGTGTATTTCAAATGAAATAATTCATATAATAGGTAAAATAGGGAAAGAAACAAGTTTACCTATTTAATTTATTGTCATTTGGGAAACACTAAGAGTGTTTTTAAATTTTAATACTGTAGTTTGCATTCACTGGCATCAAGATCTTCTGAATAAATATTGCAATATTTATCTTATGATATTTGATCTATGCAGATACATAAAGTATTTATTACAATAAAATATAAATACAATCAAATGTTAAAATAGCAATCAGACAGATGTGTTTGTTCCCAAATTACTGTAAATTTCAGGTATAAGTTTCCATACTATGAAACAGACATTTTCATTTCCTGGTGCAGTCTTTTATCACAAGGAATTTTAAAAATGCACATAGAATGGAATAAATGGAAAATATAATGTCTGTTCTATAGGAAGTTCAGATTGTTCATTTGTGTTCATTCTGGATCAGATTTTAAAAAATAAGCAAAACCAAAATTAGAATTTCCCGGGGTGGGAAAAAAAAAAAAAGAAATCACAAGAAGGGTGTGTGTGTGCATGTACAAAGCAACTTCGCCAAAAAGCAGAACAGCTTTGAATCAATATTAATTTAATTAAATACGGAAGTGTGATGTGTATTTAAGTGAATGTTTTATGAGCAATGTTTGGCTGTACAAATAGAATTACAATATTTTATTTAGAAAGAAATATTTGAACCTTACTGAAAATTATTTCCTTGGTGACTTTTTCTTTTTATTTTGATAGTGTTGAAATAAAATGAAAATGATAACTTTTTTAAAAAGTTTTGTCCCTTGAAGGTCTACTGCTGTGAAATATCTTCTTTTCAGCAACCCACGTATTTGGAAGCCACTTGTTATATGTTTTCTACTGCATATAATGAAGGACATTTAATCATCTGATGGTTCCACTGACTCCCATTTCCACAGGTACCTTAAGGAAGATTGATTCTTCCCCCCTGTTGTCTATTGCTGCACTATTTGTGTGCTTAGCCACATGATCATGAGGCTACCCACAGTCTCAGAACAGGACTGGGAACAAAGGCTGGCAGAAGAGAGACACCACCAGCAGTCCTGCAGGTCTCATGGGCAGAAGGCTCTCTGTAAGAACAGATTTTTATTCCATAGTACACATTCTGAAGTCAGACAGCCCTTACTGCTCAAAACTGGCAAAGTTCCTGAGGGAGTTCACATTTGTAACACTATCCTTGTCAGACTTAATCAGGTCTTGTACCAGTTAGCCATCTATATTTTGGTTGTGCAGTCTACATAAAATACACTTGTAAGATATCTAAAAGACATCTCTGCTTGTACAACGTATCTCAGGTCCTGATGCACAAAGCAGACAATGAGATTGACCCAACTGTTTCTTAAAGAAGATGCACTGTCACTCAGACTAAGATATAATACCCTGGTGATTCAAATATAAAAAGCCGTTTAGAAACTGCACTGCATGAACAGTGCATTAGTTGGTAGGTGACAGTAGCTATTACTTCCCTGATGTACAGCATACGTAAGATTTAAAGTGAATTTTACAGCAAAAGCTTTATCACAGGAAGGAATAACCATGCTCTTCTGAGGTCCCTCATCGCTGGCATGAAACCCATAATTACATTAAGATCTTGTCCCATTATTTCCTATATATGTTGTTTGATATATTAAATTCAATGTTCAGGCACAGTTCTGAGTGGATGGCTGAATATCTTTATTTGGGTAAGCAAAGGCTTAGAAGGCTGGAACCTTTACCGGTAGCTTTTTTTGAACTCTGTTATTGACAAAATCTCAGCCCATGAAGAGAACTATAACTATTTTTCACTCCCTAATATACCTAGTGACCTTGCCCTAGGTTATGGGATACTAAAACAAACTAAAATGAAGTAAAGGAAGTTAGGCTGAAGTAGATACTTTTCAAATGTTTCATAGAAAGGTTGAGATGGAAAGCCTAGAAGAGACAACATTATTGATTGTGGTAACGTCACAAATACCATAGAGAGACAACAATTCACCCAGGCTCAAAAAAAAGGCAAAGCATGGGATTTAAACATATGCTCTAACTTTAAAAGTGCGTATAATGCCTTTAAATTGTTCATACATTAGTAAAGCTATGAATCAGGCAGCAATTAGACCTATCAAGTAGACACCACTCATTGGATATAGACAGTATATTGCATCCTAGAATCTTTGAGATTACTTTTGGCCACAGAAAATATATGCTAAAAGTGAGGCTGGTGGAAAAAGAAGGATTTTGCTCTCCATACACTGCTTATTCACTGTCATTGTCAATGAGTCAGCCTGGGCTGGGTACCAATGGGGTAGAACACAGCAACTCTTGAAGGCCTCATCACTAGATTTTTTTTTTTTTTTTAATGAATGTTGTTTCTGCATCCAGTTCTGCTGAAAAAGCTCATCTCACATAATAAGTTGTTCCATTAATATTCTTGGAAAAATTAATTGATTAGTGAGTTAGAGCCTAAGGTACTCCTCAGTATAGATAAAAGCTGAGGAATTGAGCTCAAAATATTTGCAAGCTCTGGGAGAAGTGGAGTTGGAATAATATTGCACTGTCTCAAGGCCATATTGTTAATCCTTTATCCTGATAAGGTACAATTTTCTGACATGGTTGAAAATGTCAATGAACAGAATATCTCCGAAGTTACTGAGGGGCCTCTTACTTTTCTGCTTCAAGACTTCATTTTCATACTGAGGAATGAGTATTGTTGCAAAACATCAGTGCAAAGCAGTTAAAATTTCTTTTGATTCAGAAAATTTACCATTTGGAGAGGAAGTTTCTATTGTAACTTGTAGAAAGGAATTTCCAAAACAGGAGTCTAGAGGCCGTTCATCTGATTAATAGAAGTTCACTGGCATCTATGACCAAGAAACTTTGGGAAGATAGGAGTGTAAAAGATAAACAAACCAGCTAGAAAAGACAAATAAAGTCTTTGACTTAGGCAGATGGTGCTAAACTAATATAAATAAGGTCAGAACACCCTGCCATAAGAAATCTAAAGAATGCGTTGTTATGGTGAGGAGATTCCTTTTAATATGTTTATAGTTTGATATTTATGTACTAACGGGGTGATGTGTTGTAACCAATTAGGTGTTGCCGTATACGCGGAATATGTCTAAATGACCAATCTGTTTAAAGCACGCAGTCAATCTAAGCATATAAAAAGCAATGATTGTATACAATAGATTCGGCCACTATTAGGGACATTCTGTGCAATATGAATCGCTCTATGCAATAGACCCTTCAATCGAATAAACGGAACACTAGCTTGTATCAACCCGTCCAGTAATTTCAAATTTTTGTTCAGTGAGAAAAAAAAAAAAAAAAGGTAGCTAAAGTAAGTACTTCTTGGATATTTCACACTCTTCATTAAGAACTGTGATGGCAACAGCAGTCAGAAACGATGGGGAAGGGGTAGAAGAGAGCTGGATTCATCTCTTGAAAACTGTGAAGTATTGGCAGCCATAGAGAATAAAACTGATTGAGCTTTTCCATTCTGCTCTACTGATACATCTCATGCAGTTTGATTCAGACAATTTAGGCGATGTACTCAACCTGTTTTGACAGCAATTAGGTTATTTAGAATCACATGTATTGTCCATGTATGAGTAAGCAAGAATGAGAGGGGGAAGGAGACTGTGGGCATATATGCATGGTAAATACAATTTCATGTTCCCATCATTTTTTGCAGTCTTTGTAAATACTGTTCATACAATTAAAATTAAAATTAGTTTTTTACAGTTGCCCAGACAGTTGCAAGTCAGCTAATGTAAGGATGAGGGCAAATAATGCAGATCTCAAGACCAGAAGGAATAACTCTGAGAAACTGTCTAGCCTTACATGTGATAGGAGACAACACCATAGAAAGAGATGATATCTGGACTGCTACTCCCCACAAAGAGACAAAAGTAAGCTTTTTTCCTGATGTCCTTAGGGAAAAAGCACACACTGTGCTCTTTGAGTTTCTCAAAATTCTTCATGCACAACCTCACTTTCTTTCTTTTAATTCTGAATTCATTTATTATCTGTAATGATTTGACAAGCTAATGCAGTTTAATGTCTGGTTTGCTTGTGAAGTGCTCATTCCTTGAATTTGCTAAAGCTGGTTATTTGTGCTGGGTGCTTGACCACTGAAGTCATAAAACATTTTTTTTGCTTCCAGACATTTGCTTGAAACTTGTACTGTGGAAATAAAATTAATGCCAAATAATGAATTAATCTGCCTAATCAATAATATATTTTTATAATGATATTATTAAACATTTACAAATACAAAGATGATTTTGACGATGATGGTTCTGAGTAGAAATTCATGCATATGAATGGAGGTATACAAAGCCAGCATTGATTGGTGTACTTTTTCAAAAGTGTAATTTTTAATTTTTATCCTACAAGAACATGGTGGTGTAGGTTTAATGCATTTAAATGAAAAAAATTACTACTAAACCGTTCTGAAATGTTGATATTTTTGTAGCTATGCTTTTGTACATGAAAGATGACCTTATTCTTAGGTGACACTTTTTCCAACATAGTGTTCTTTCAATAGCCAGTACTGTATCTCTTTCAAATATAGAGTGCCTGAAGTTTTATCGATGGCAAAAAGATGAGATATTTAGTTATATATCATTATTTGCTGAATGCATGTGGTTGCCATGATGTGTAAATAATCCAATTTAACTGAGTTATTTCCCTTGATAAAAAAGAGTAAAACTGAAACAAACAGAAAAACTTCAGTTTTTCCATTCTTTGAAATCAGTTTGCCTCACTTCTACTAGCAGCTATGATTTTTTCAAAGGTATTATCATCTCCCAAAACAGCTGAAAACACAAATCCATGCCAATTATTTGTCTGCATTATATGCTTGCAACATACATAGAAGATCATAATATGTGGAGGAAATTGAAACTTTAAGAAATCCATAATCTATATTGTGTGTTATTTTTGTGGGTTTTTTTGGTGGCCTGACTTAAGTTCACAGAATATCGATTAATAAAAATGATTGTTTTGTCTTCTAAAGGTCTGATTTTTTGTAAAAATCACTAGATTTCCTCATTTCTTCAAAAAACTATTAACAGTTGTATATTCTTATATTTTCCTTATAATTTATATATCCTTCCCACTCTTATAATTTAGTTTACTTCAGTTCACGTTGGGAGTTTTTCTTTAATGGACAATATAATAAAGTGAAATCTCCATCTACTGCTGTCACAGTCCCTCTTTGCATTCCTTGAAATGTAGTTCAATACATTTGTTTTTTTGACTTGAATTTTTATGCATATTTTGAAGGATCAAGAATTTTGCTCTGGAAAACATTTTTTAACAGAAAATCTAGAGGATTTTCCCTGCCTCTAGCTATTTAACACATGGTCCTTTCCTCACATCCACCTTCCAACTTTCTACTGACACACCGAAAATGACATAAGAAAATACTAATAGAACATAACAATGTTTTAAAGTGTTCTATATGCAAGATTGTTTAAGGGGAGCCTTTATTGTGATTATAAATCTTTGGGTTTAGCCATTGATGTCCTTTAAAAGAGGAAAAATACCCTCTTATCAAAGTACAGTTTGTGAAGTGCACATCGTACTCAAAATGCAAGTGAACATGCATTTTTCTTGATACCTTCAGGCCTTGTTATACAATGTTATGTCTTAAGACCCTGGAAATCCACATTTGGACTTTGCTAGTAGACAGAGTAGAATTCCCAACTAATCAAAGCCTATATTTCCCAGAGTATAAGAATGAATACTGGCTTATCAAAGGCCATAATATCTGCTTTTCTGTTAGGAAAATATAAAGAAATTTCAATACATTTCAGTTCCAAATCATAGGCTTCTAATATTTAAGCAATCATCAAAGCTAAGAAAAGGCATTGGATTTCTCTGGATCTACTTACTCAGCTCATTCAGCTGAGGGACTCATGCAAAGGCTGCTGAGCTGTGAGTGGTATGCACAAATATGAGATCAGTTCTTATGCTTCTGTACTCCCTCATGTGTAGCATTACTTTAGGCATAAAAGGGACATTTCTGTGTAAGACCTTTCATGCCTAGAAATTTTAAGGTGTCTAAGAAGGGTAGGAGAGGTTATCTGGGGTCTTTGTTGGGAAAGTAGGCACCTAAATCATGTCTATACTAGTAAGTAAGAGTGGAGAAGGACTGCTTTCTGGACTACCAGCTAGCCCAGCACAGTGCATCTGCAAATATCTACTTTTTTTCCTTTTTCTCCAAAGAACAGCATGGCTGTATCAAAACCACTAACTGGATGTGGTTCTTGGAATGCACTTTTTCCCAGACAATGACTGCACACTATCTAGAAATCTATGAATTGGCACAGGCTAAAGTTTTGAATGCAGTGGGCTAACAGGTAGGCATTATGGGTTAGCCTTCTTTAGAGCTCAAATTTGGCTCTGACCCAGATTTTTGTTCTTTATCCAGATGTGACTTTAAATTCCACATCAGCTGTACTATAAGTACTCAAGTGTTAAATTGGTGCTTCTCCATAGTGTTCACTCCTCGAACTACTCAGACACTCCCATGCCAGTTCTCAGGCCTGAAATAAAGATGTGGAAAAATGGTGGATCTTTGTGGGAAGGGCTGAAGACCCGCATCTCTTATCTTCTAGGCTAGAAAGAATTTCACCTACTACTTCTTGGACATCTTACAGTGCGCTGCAGAGGTACCTTGTCCCAGATGTCTGAAGTTTCTTTTGAAGAAGCAAGAGCATGGGAGTAGAAAGGCTGTTAAGTGTCAGCATCTCACCCCAAAGTGGGATATGACCTAAGTTCATATCCAGACAGAACTCTGAAAATCTTAGTTTCCATGTAGCCTCACTGGCCAAAACAGAGCAAAATGGGAACAGCATATTAAAAATCTCAATGTAGACTGCAGACAAGGTTGAAAGGGGCTGCAGTAAAGATGATGTAGAGTGGGAGGCATTTATTTGAGAACAGCTATACTCATGGATTCTTTAAAAATACAAAGAATTCAAATGAAATTTTGAGCCAAAGCTGAGGACTTGTGCATCGGAGTATGAAGATGATGTGTATGAACGGAAATTGGATACAGAAAAATGTGCACAGAAGCCTATGATTGCATTATTTACTTCTGCTCTTGAATAAACATTTATTTCCTATCTTGCTTAAGTAGACGTGTGGGTTTACTCATTTTCCTGTTGCCATGTATGGTGTGCTGTTGAATACACTCCCTATAAATTGATGTACACTTTCAAATATGATTCATAAACCAACCTAGTACTCTTAGATCTATTCTATTAAGAGAACACTGGGTTCATACTGAACAGATCTACAGTGTTAGTGATTCAAGAAGGAACATCTGTGAATATTTATGTGTTATCAATCCCAGCATTTCTGTCTCCAACCGATAGACAATGCTCACTGACTAATTAAAAATAGAAAACCAATTCCTTTATTTCTTTTATTGTTGCAGGTGTCAATATAGCAAGTATTAAAAATGTGGTAGGGGATATAGCCAACACTAGGAAAACCACTTGTTGTTTAAAAGTTTATTTAAAAATAAAAAGTAAACACATCACATAGTCTTCCTTCTCATTAATAATTTACTGTGGATAAGAATTAAATTAATTGCCTTTCTAAGCAATTAAAATTGAATTTGTAGTGACAAAAATAATGTTCTATAGAATGAAGTAGGGAAAAGCTACTATAAAGAGATAATCACAAAACGTAAATTAGTGATAAAGGCTTCATTTTATCACCTAGAAACCTTACTCATACCTGCCACAGTTGCAAACAAGCTAAGATAAAAGTTTTGAGATTCTGGGACTAATACATTGAAATTAATTCTATAGTTTAAGCTGTTATTGATATTAAGAAAATTATAACTGATGTGATGAAATATACTGGAATCAAACCAAACTCTCAGCTAGATTGCTCTTTTCAGGTGCCAGTTTTTGAATTTTCAATGCTTAAAGATTTAACCTAAGTTTCCTTTTTTTTATTAAAAACAGGTCTATGAAGAAGGAAAATAATCAACTGACTATATTGCTTTTCAGGCTGTGATAAAGGAAAGGAAGTTACTAAGATTTTCAGATATTCTGAACGAATACAAAAAGGAAATTTTCATTACATAACAACCTAGGTAGCAAGTATCCAGCCAGTAAATAATGTACTTCAAAACAGATAAGTGGAAAATAAAATGGGAAACAAGCAAACCTCTCTATAGTCAGACATACAGATTTTTCATTATCTTTGCAGCCTAGTGTCCAATCTACTTTTGTATAATCACATGTAAAACTTTTCTCTGTCCAAAAGACTAGTTTAATTCTTATGACAAAGACCATTACTCAGAAGAAAATAGACAAAAGAAACTAAAACCAATATTTTTATTTTGCTTTTCTGTTTAAATTACATAATTGTAATAATCACAGCTCCTGCAGCCATGGCTACACAGCATCAGACAGCAGCATCTTTAATGTGTTCTGTTTAGCTCCCAAATGTAGACATTGGCCCTCACTGTTGCAGATTTATCCCCTAGTCTACAGCTATTGGTATTCAGGAACCCTAATGTGTGTTTTAGTGCTGTGTTTTATTTGAAGGGAAGCAGCACCATCTATTGCAACCCGATAGCTTAGTCCTAAATGATATAAAGAGCAAAGCTGGCCTGAGCCCAGTTTTAAATTCTTTCTTGCAGGCAGAGCAGTTTGAAGTGAGATTAGGATCTCAGTTTCTATATGATAAGATACCAGGGGCAAGGGTGTGTGGCATGCATGCGTCTAATAAAAAGATACATCTAAAAGACATATGTGTTTACAAACTAAGATAAAATAGTAGCATCAGCCTAGTCCTGATTAACTGTTGCTTTTAAATGACTTCGTTGGAGTTTTCATTTCTGAAGTGGGAGGATAGTCAAGAGTATGTTTTACCCAGGTGATATCTCAAAATTTCCTTTCAGAAGTAGCATTAATGTAGGTGTGCAGTACAGTATATTCTTCTACTAATGACAGTGCTATTATCATCCATCCATATTTCTGGTTCTTCTCTTTTTCCAGACTGTCTACAAAGCGTGGCTCTGTTCCCAGTATTTTGAAGTTACACAGTTTCACTGCAGCAACAGAATTCCTTGCAAGCAATACTGTTTGGAGGTTCAAACGAGGTGTCCCTTTATATTACCAGACAATGATGATGTCATCTATGGAGGACTATCAAGTTTCATCTGTACAGGTGTGGTATAGAAAAGCTAATTTCACGTGTTTTCATAAGTCTAAATGTGAAGGGGAGTGTGGATAATGTTTCTTCCATTAGCTCTAACTATGAGAGCCTGAAGGTATTCCTCATTACAAAGATTTGTCAGTGGTTTTAGCCAGATTTAGTAACACACATTTATGCTACAGCTCTCCACATTCATTAACTTTACAAAACAAAATTACTAGACAAAATTCGTTCTGGCTATTTTTTACACTTAATTGGGTGGAGGACTTTTGTTGCTCTCTGTCATGCAGTACTCAGAGAAAAGAGGCTTTATGTCATGCAATTTCCAGGAAAAACAAAAAAAAAATATTAAAAAAATGTCTAGTTTTTATTATATTCACCTTTGCCTGCATTCTTATGTCAGATAAATGAAGAATCTGAGGCATAGCCTTCAAAACTGTGCAGCAGCTCTTGGAAGGTAAGTATTTAAGGAAAGGTTTTTCACTAGTGTAGAATTTTAAGAATCAGTTGTTCACCTGTGAAGAACTGATCTTTTAGTCTCTTCTTGAGTCTTGTACATTCTGTAAGTATTTTAATTTTAAAAGGTATTGCTAATATAGGTATATGCATTGATTGATATAATGGTTTGGTTCCTTATACATTCCATTCTGCTTCAAACACTATCCCAGAATGATCCAACCAGAGATGACATGGCAGGCAAGAAATACCTTTAGCACATCTCAGGTCCCTCATATTTTTTTCAGGACAGACTGAGAGTCATCTACTGAAAATTTCATCTTATATCAATGTTATCTGCAGATTTCTGGTGTCTAGAATATCATCCAAGAATCTTGAAGATGTTTACGCAACTTATTCCCACTAAATCAGTAAAAAGCCATTTCAACACTTAAATTGTTTGATAGCCTGGTCCAAATATCAGAAATTAGAGAGCTTCCACCTTAAATTAGGGTGGCATTCTAAATCTTTATACTAAATGTGTTGCCCAAGGTAAGATACTTAAAAAAATTGTCAAATATAAAACCCCATATGTGCTCTATAGCATCTCAGAGGCAAACATAATGTTTGTGATGATTCACTTCACCTTATACTTTGTGTTTGGATTTAGAGGTGGTTCTGGTAGTAAGATATTTACTGTATTTCTTCTTGAAGATTAAGTGTATTCCATGCAGCTGAGCAATATCCATCCATTAAAAAAAATAATGAAATATAAGTTGAGTTACAATTTGGTATTCATTAATAAGGTAAGGATGCTTAGTGCTTCCCTGCATTTCATAAATATGAAAAGCCTTCCAATATACATACACAGTAAGCAAATGAGCGTTATTTTCCACTTTAAGATAGGAGAGTAAAGTCTGAAGTGAGAGACTTGGGACATTTTTATTTACAACATGTATAAAATATATATATGTGTGTTCAGCTATATACATGTGTGCACACTTAACCCACATACACAATGGCAAAGAACAAACAATACAAACCATCTTATTAATTATTTCAGAAAATCTCTTAGGAAATACATATCCAACTCTTAATTTTCCTAGTGTATCTCCAACTCTAAATTTGTATCTAAAATACACAAAATATATGACTTTACAAAGATTACAGACAGTCAATATCTGAAGCAAATTTATAGGAGGGTTAAACTTATTTTATTGCAGTTATTAGCAGTATGGGAATCTACACATAAACTCTGTGACTAAGCTCTCACTAGATTCACTACAGACCTGTTGTAGTCACTAGAGCTGAGAGCTATTTAGTTCAGTCTAAGTACGCATCTGCATCTGATGAGCTGACTACTCTCTATGCCCCACTAACTGTGCTGGCTGCAGTCTATTTGCTATAGCTGCTGTTAGTCACCAAGGTCTTATTGCAGACATTTAACATCAGGGTGACCTGATTCTCATCTCAGCACTCCACTAACTAATATTTGGTTGAAGTTTTTGTTCTCTTGAGTTGAGATTCTCAGCATCAGCAGAACAGAGCTTGTATTCACGGACCCATAGGAGTTAGTATGCTGACACTAGGCAGTTCTGTGCAAAGACAAGGTGCTGAGGAAAGGTAGAAGGTTGCAGTTGAAACTTCAGCTGGAATACAGGCTCATTTTCACCCTCTTATTAATCAGCAGAAAACTGTAAGGGCACTTCTTGCCACCAAACAATGAGAATTTAGACTAATATCTGCTGTGAGCCTAAAGAATTACACTTTTCTGCAGCTTACTGAAAATGAAATTATTTCATGCGAAGTATAGTGAGTTCAGTAGCAAAGTACTATACAGCAGAATAGCTTGTGGCTTGACAGTTAACTTGAACTCCTTTTGAAGAAAAGCAATCAAAAGCAGATCACCCAGGTCTTGAGGGACCTCTTCTGCTGTGCTTTCTGTGAGCCCCTCTCTGGAAGACATGTTCTGGGATCAAAGACATTTCTATTTGATATTGAGGTGTTGTAGCTGCTTGTCTGGTGTCTCCATTTGACCTAAGTTCACTGTGAAGCTGGTCACTGTTGAGCTCTTCTACAGGCAACACAGCAGGAGCAAATTTTATGTTCAGGGATTTCTCATGAATGGCATTTTACCACAGCCCATCACTCATTTAAATTAGGTTTGAACATCTCTGCTTCTTCTGACTCTGATAGTATCCCATGGAGCGAGATGCTACAGGTCCTTTTTTGAAATTTTTACTTACATTTTAAGAGAAAACCAGCAGGAAGTGAATTGGATTATGTTGGTATGTTCCCTCTCCCATGAAACTAATGAAAGAATTGCTGGCTAGCTATCGAACACTTAATTAAAAAATATTATCTGGAGAAAAAAAAGGACACCCTCTTCTTATAGAATTATTTATCTTTGAGAAACACCAAGAAATTGTGGATTCTGATTCTTTTTAATAATATTTTAGAAGCAATTGTTTTATAATAAGGGCTTCCCTTCCTCCTCTACATACTAAAAGATGTCTTCCTTTAAGATCCAGTAGAGATTTAAACTAATGGAAAGACAGAGGATTGATTTCTAGAAAACATTTCAATACACCATGGAAGAGTGCAGGTTGTACACATAAACATTGCATGTCATTTTCCAATTGCAGCTAGATAAGAGGTTGGTGTGGCTTCATGCCACTAGCAGCAATGGGAACTTCTGTGACAGTATGAAGCCACCGCCGTGCCTCCCATCCTTGTCCCACTGTGGCAGTTAGCTGGGGCATGGAGGTACCTGTTAGGAGCAGGGACATGGTGAAATTGGCAGACAGGGAACCTACATCCTTTTTTTTTTCTTTCAGGGCACAATTTTCTTGTGGGTGGAGGGTGTAAAAAAAAAATCATTAAAAGTACTGGAGGCTGTAAAACAAAATAATGACAAAGGTTTCATCCTTCTTTGGAAGGTCCAAGTTATGTAGAAAACAACATAAGACTAGCTATTTTTCCCCAAGAAATTTTGCAGTTATTATTATCTTTGACACAAATAATAATACAAACCCTAAAAAATTGTAGTTCATATGGATTAATAATGACTTCCTGGATATTTCTGAAGAATTGGTATAATAAGTAAGAAGTATGCTAGCCTGAGAATGTCTTACTTGATTATCCCCAATGAAAATAAAAAGTGGGAAAAAGAGAGGGGATGCTACAGTATTTGTATATCACCAGAACTTTTCTTTTGTAGAAATACAGGTGAGGATGTGGGACAACTGAATTGAAAATAAAGTACTTGGGAGATTAATCAAAACAATCAGAATCACAGCATGCTTCTGATTATGGAAACATGAAGTGAGCAGGGAAAATTTGTGTTCCCCTCTTCCCCTTTCTTCTAGGAAGTAGAGGAAAGAACTAGGTCTTTCCATCAGGCACTCCTTCTGGAAATTACTGGGTTTCATATTCATTAAAAATGAAAGGTCATTTTCAGTTTAGACTTTTGGAGTTTACATTGGTATGATTAAAGTTTCCAGTGGTTTTATCTAACGTTTCTTTTGCAGCTCAGATGTCTAGAATTGCCCATGCAAAACAGAACCTTCTTTAAGGGAGATAATAATAGTGTTTAGGCACACACACACACACTGCAGATGACAATTAATGAGTTCCGTAAAAAGTTCCAGGTCAAGGTTTTAAACTCTGAGTCCTGTGAAAACAGGAAAATACTAATGGGATTGTTTTCTTTCATGGATGTAGTTGAGTTTTCCTTTTTTTATACACAGTGTGAATGGAAGATGTGGAAGATTTTTTTCACACGTATTCTTTAAGTGTGAAAAAGAGAGCTGAAAGATGTATGACTCTGTGTACAGAGACTGGTAATAATTCACAACTGCTTTTCCCATGCTTTCCAAAGTAATGTGGTCTAGCATCAGGCTAGGTGATAGGTCCAGCCCAGGAACTGCTTCTGTTTAGCTTGCTGTCATCTCCCTAAGGAGACAGATACAGAGGATGCAGAGGCCACAAATGTTTTCTTTACAGCCCAAACTATCCATTCAGGCCTGCAGTTTGCTCCATCTAGAAAACATGAGAGCTGTTTCCGCCAAATGAGCAGCAGATGTGCCAAAAGAGAGGGGAGAAGAAATTGCATCTCCTTCGTACACATGCCTCTTCCCTGAGCAGCCAGGATATACCAATGCTGCAGTTGTATTTGCATTAGCAATCTAGTTGAGGAGCATACTTCTGAAGCAAATCTCCTCTCCTGAGGAGAAGTCTTGGAGAATGAGAACTAGGTTCCTCTGGATTAAACCAAATTAGGTTATGTGCTGTACAGGACCAGACTTAGCACGTCCCAACCACTGGCCTACAGAATTAGACTATGGCTAGAGTGAGGTAAAAATTCTTCAAATGCATTTAGAATTGACACGAGATACTCAGAACTAGCTGTTTCGTTGTACAGATCTTCTCCTCTTGCCCAAATCTACTTGTTAATACAGACATAGCCTATTCTGGCTGCTGGGAGAACAGTCCCAAAACTGCTATCCATGTGCCAAGTCTGACCCACTTTAGCATGTAGGCCTAGCTGTGTTGCTAAGGGCTTTCTCTATATTCACCAAGACTTATTATCTCTTTGTGCCTTGTGGCATAACCAGGCCATCACCCAGCAACAAGTATCAGTCAGAGAATCCTAGCCACATGCTCACACCCTTTACTTGTACAGTAGAGGTCATGGAATTTAATAGAGCACTTAAGTTCCTCTGTGAAGGAAAGGAAGGGAATGTAGTGAGCAGCAATAAGACAGAGATGTGTTGCATTAGCTTCTTTCAAAACCAGCATGGCACCCACTGGCACTTCCTAAAAGCAATGTCATAAGAATGAGTCTTCTGTCACCAGGAAGAGAATCAAATTTGTCTACTTTCCTGTGCTGAAAAGATTTCTGACACTTTTCAATGTAGAAGGAGAAAGTAAGGGAAGAAAAGGGGTGAGAAGGCAGGTGATTCAGGTGCTTTGAATTACTCATAGCTTTTCATTTCATTCATATCAATTTAGGCCCTTAATTTAATGTGTTTTGATTAACATCTCAATTGTAAATCTTATTTACATGATTTTTGCAAAATAATGCTTCCTCAGAAACTCCTCCTGCTTTAGAATAAAGAATATTTACCAGAAATGAAACTGTCAGTCATACTTCATAGCACCCACTAATGTTTCTAAGGACATAATGAGGATTATTACAGAGAATTCTCACCAATCTGTAGATGGAGTTTGTTGACTAACAAAGGAACAATTCTTTAAACTGCAACTTCCTCTCAAGGGGCAGATGTGTGTCTGGGTTTTACCAGCAGGTTTAGATATACAGCATCTGTTTCAAAACAGATGCCCTAATTTCAGCGCAATTTGAAAAGCAATTTCCTTGAGAAAATGTGATATACAGTACACATCACAATCTATCTTTTCTTTGTAGAACAATTCAAGAAGAGAAAAATCTCTGAATTATGCTCTTCTTTTTGTTCTTGGCAAACTCAAAAACGTACATATGTTTGATCCAAATTCTTGCTTTAAAAATAACTCATAATAATGTGTCATTCACCTCCTGCCTACACCTCTTAGTAGGTCCTAAAATATCAAAATATTAAGCTAATACAGAGAGCAGGACAAATCACATTTATGTTTGACAAGAATGTTTTCAATGATTACTAGCTATGTCTCTGCTTACAAGGAAAATTTGACATGTTTTTTCAGCAGAATCTGTCAACTAAATAGCTCATCTTTTTGAGTCTAGTATTTTTCTAGTCTTGAATATTGGGGTTTTCCCATGAATGAGGTCCTATAACATTACAGGTTTATTAGCCGCAAATGTTCTTCTCCTATAAAAACAACCAAGACAATTAACCTACCGATATCCCTGAACTTTCTATGGTAACAAAGTACTTAGATATGCATGACCTTTTTCTTTCCTATCATATCACAGTAGTAAATAGCTTTGATAAAAAATTATACATAATAGAAACAAAACTGGAGGGGGAGTGGGGAAAGCAAGTGCTCATTAGAAGCAAGTTGTGCAACCCTTATCCTGTATCTCAACATAGCAGAGCTAAAAAGGTTCATTGTATAGCCTTAAGAGTCAGCTATTTACTTATTTTTCCCACTTGTAGCATCTCCGTCAGCTTTACAGGGATAACACAGATTTACACCATCAGGAAGAAGTTGGTCCTGTACAAATTTCAGGGAAAAGAATCCATGCATGGCAAAGAAACACAATGATTTTTTCTTGAATGTGGACACAAACACACAGGAAAATGTTCCAGAGGTAACTATCTGAAATAGTCATGAATATATAATAATAAAACTAAAACACAGCAACTTAGATCTCCTCCAACAATTGGAATGGAGTCTGAAATGGAAGTTAGCCTTTTCCAAAGAGCTGAACTACCTTACTCACCAGTTTAAGAAAAATATATTTGACTAAAGGATAATTTCTTTATCTTTAAGCCTTCTTCTACATTTCATTTTATTACTTATAATATGAAGGGTATAAAATACATGTCTAAACAGAAGCATCATAACGTGTCACAGACTCAACAATTTAGAAATTTAGAGGACCATCTGGATAAGATCGAAGAGATCTGGCTTCCTGATCAGATGTATGCAAGCAGTGAAATCCAGTCATGTAATATCAGATGTGTTCTCTTGCCTCCTGTAGTTGGAAAATGTTAATATTGAAATCTCAGAAATAATTCCTCAGAAAGAAAAATGTCGTGCAGATTGTTGGCGTTCAGTGATACAATGATGTCATTGCTGGATGGACCACTCTTGGCAGACACTATTTACTTTGGACTACACAATAAAATGGAGCATTCAAAACTTCTGGTATACTACACCCACTTAGCTGATTTCTTCTTCTAGATCATGGTCTTTTTTTCAAGCAGAAGAAGCTTGGTATGCCTCTCAAAATAATAAAAAATCTGTGTTAAAGAGTACCACATTTTAGAGTTCTACAGAAAGAAAATGAGGAAAAAGCTTAACATACCATAAAATCTGCTTTATTTCTGTGGCTTTCCAAAATATCAGCAATGACAACAAATATATTAACCAGAACAGTTTCCTTTGATGCAGAATACTATGGCTCCATAGCTCTTTCTGTAGCAAAGAAACAAAGAAGTGCGCCAAGCCAGACCACCAGCTGCAGATACAGATCCAGCTACAAGCATGGCACATGCTGAATGGTGTTGGGTGAAAGTCAACAACTTTTGCATACTGGTTCCTGTGTAAAGGCAGTTTAAATGCTCAGGCAGAAACCACAACAGTCTCTGAGTTAGCTGGTGTTTTATCTGATCAGCATACTGTGCATGCCTATACAATCGTCATTATTTTAATTCTTGTATAATAATTTATTTGCAGTTTGCTGCTTTTCCCCCAAAGCTGTTTCTGCACAAAGCGAATGTGATGCTCATGCTCTCACTTTTTTTTTCTTTCAGTATGATTCAGCTGAGTAGGATACATGGGATTTATCTACGGTCATGTCTTCACATAATCTTAGTTAAATGAGTAGCCTTAATTCTTGCATCAACATTAGTAACACACACTGCCTACAGATAGAACTGCTGTGCTGATCATCAAAATGTTATGTGTGTGAAAAAAACTATCCAGTTACAAAGCGATAGCTTTCACATGACGTTAGTGTGTGATAGCATATCTGTCTGGAGAGTGTTTTGGTATAAAAAAGTATCCTGCAAATTCTAGATCTTTGATTATGACCAAGGTCCAGGAATCTCCATATGGACTAAGTTTTCTGCTGGTGAAATATAGGTGAGTGCTAGGATAAGTTGGGAAATGGAGATCCAGAGATGAGCATTTTAAGAGAAAAGGGAAAACCAAAGTAGATTTCAAGCCGGTAACTGTTGTTAGTCAGTCTCAGAAATATAATTACTAAACGTCCAAATAGTACCAAGTAATGATGCCTACAAACTGAACCATAAAGATAGAAGAGGAAGATGGTGGTCGGTGAAGATATCCTATTTCTTATCCCAAACTCTGTGTCCATACAAAATGCTTTGATAAAAGAACAAACTAGGGTTTATTCTCCTTGGTTTTCCAAGGCTGATGTAGCCAGCTTTCCAGAGTTTCTGGTAAGTTATGGGTTTGTAACCCTCTGGATGAGTAAACTGATTGATTATGTCCAAGGTCTCAAAACTAATACTTATGTATACAGACAAGTATGTGGTGAAACACAGTCACTAAGTTTTATTATTTCAGTGCAAAAGCTCTGACTGAATTGATTTAATTATTCTGCAGCTGTCAGATGAATAGGGGTTTTGTGGTAATTGATTAAATATGTAACTGCAAATTGAAAACCTAAGTTCAGTTATCGAATTAAAGAGGAAATGCAATTCTGCATCAAGGAACAAGTTCAGTGCAGCTTTGAATGTGAAGTTGCCTTCAATTTCTTTATAATGCAGTAAGTGCATATGAACTATTTAAATAACTTTTGATTGCCGACTTGTATATATGGGCTTTGATTTCAGAGGAAGTCTGGGTTTTCTTATAACAATGAAGGCAGGAAATATAGTTCAAATAGTAAACAAGCCTTCGTGGGATCAAAGCATTAACCATTCTCTGTGTCTCTTCAATTACCACTAGGAATTTGAGCTACCGCAGTCACAGATTTTACAATTACCTGCTTTGGGAGGCACTTGCTATATGCTACCATCTTTAAAAGCACACTTATGCACACAAACAACAAAAGATTGGTCTCAGAAAATATTATGTTAGCAATAAGATTACTTTATTATACTTGCAATAAACAACTGTCCACAAGTTTCAAAATGCACCAGAGTCTCTTAAAAAACATGAAGTACATTTAGTGATGATCTGAAAGAGAATATAAAATTTCAAGCATTGGTATGCTGCCTTAAGTATCTGACTGCAAAAATATTATGATTTCCTGAAGAGTAAACCCTGACTTTACAGGAAATCAAATAAATTCTTCTCATTCACTTATTTTTTAAAATGTTCTTGAATCAAAAAATAGATGCAACTTTACTTGGATTTATGTGTAACATAGTAGACTGCCATGTCAACTATGTAAAAAAGTGCCAGTCTAGGTTTAATCTGCATTTTAAGATGCTCAGCATACCTACTTTTTGTTTAGTTGCAAGTCAGTATTATGAAAGTAGGAATGAAAGAGTTCCATTTTGTCTTATGTTAAGATGTGCTGCTTTTCTTTACAGGTTATTGATAAAATACAAGCAGTCTGGTGTCTGGACATAAGAATGTTATGCATAAACTTGTAGATATTGTTTTTTGAAAGTAATATAATTGCTGCGATACTTTAGACAAAATGTAATTCTTGTTCCAATAAGTACAGTTAATTTATAAATTATAGGAATTATGTAGCTGCTTTCAAAATCATTATCCTAATATTTCAAAGCAGATGATAGGTTTTTTAATAGTAAAATCTAGCACTAACATAGAGTAATTATTTACCGCAAAATTCATTCCAAGATCAATTTAAATGGAGAAAAGGTGTTTGTCTGTTATGTTAGTTATATTAGGTTCTCTGAATTTATCAGAAAACAAGATAATGTCAAAAGCAAACAGAACATTCTGGTCATGTTACTTTCCTATATAGTAATGCAGACAGCGTTGACAATTTCCAAAAAGACATTTCTGTCTGTTGGAAAAGACAGAATTCCTCTAACTGTTCAAAAATTCATAGTAAGATCAGGCTGAGTAACTCAGTAAAGTTCCAAAGGCAGAAGCAGCCTGGATTTATAGTCAGAAGTATCAAAATATTTAACTACTGCATGGCAAGGAAAGATTGTTCTTATCTCTGGGATATCCTGAAGGCAACATTCCGGTTGGAAGAACTCAGCTGAAGTAGGTCTAACAAGTAGACTCTGGACAGCTCTGTTTGGAAGCTGTTCATGTGAAGCCGTTGGCTCTAAAATGGCCTGACAATCAATATTGTCCGTATATTGATAATTTGTTATTTAATGCCTGTCTTTTCATGGACAGTGATATCACTGGTTTGTGCTCACAGACTGAGGAAGAATTTCAAGATCTTTCAAATTTTGTGGAAGTGTCCAATTTGATTAGCTGTTACTTCATCATTAGTTTTTACTTCCCAAAAAGGAAAAATTCAAATATCCTTATCATTCAAACAACAATAATTACTTTTTAATGCCCTTTCTTTACACAACCATGCTTAGTGTCATACTTCCATTGAATGATCTTTTGATGCTGCTTCCTATTAGATGACACATATCCCTTCAACAACTCTAATTATACAAAATGGCAAGTGTTTTGAGGGCCTCAGGCTCACCCAAAGATGTGGATTTAATAGCTCAGACTAGACAATCAGCTGTTCCTTTGAGCTACCAACTTCTGCCAAACGTTTTGTGCCTGACTTTTTTTTTATTTTGTTTATGCTACAGGGCTCTATGAAAACTATCCAACCAATGCAGAACCAGAATGCTGTGATGTCAGATGGGGACTATTATCAGATCATCAATCCAAAGGGACTATAAAAACAAGTGGCTCAACAATGTGTCACAGGACATCACTCACAGTTTCATCAGCATCAAGACTGTGTAACAGCAGACTTAAACTGTGTGTTCTTGTATTAATTCTCTTACATACAGTACTTACAGTCTCAGCAGCACAGAACTCAACAGGACTGGGCTTTGGAGGCATAACAACTTTGGAAGATAATTCAACCAATGAGGAATAAAAAAAAGGATTCATCTTATATGATAGAAACACAACAGGCCCAAATGACTACAGTCAAAAATAGCAAAGACTGAGTGCTTTACCCTCAGATCTCTTCTTGAAAGACCTTTTGGGTAAAATGAAAAGAATGGGCCACTACTCAAACAAGGACACATGAAGACAGCTTTTTATTGACTAAAAGGCTGTATAGTGATTTAAATTTCTCACACCATTTTATACACTGTGTTTTAATGTTTGAAGTTTCTTTTTGTTTGTTTTTTGCACTTGTTAATACAGGATTTTATTTTTGGGACGGTTTCTCAAAGCTAAATTAAGTCTTTTCTCTGTCTATATATTTCTAGTCATTGTGTGTGTTCATCTGATAGTTCTGTCTTTTATGTCCTGTCAGTTTCTATTAGAGGAATGACTGCTATGATTCCATGACATAGCAAAAATGAAAAAAAAAAAAAAAAACCACAAAAAAAAACCACAAAAAGAACAACCAAAGAACATTTAAAAAAAAAAAAAAGAAAAAAAGAAAAAAAAAAGCAACCACAAAATAACCCAAACAAATCTAACTGTCCTCTTACTCATGGGAACCATTCATCTCCTTTCCCCTGCCCATCTCCTGTCACAGACAACATACATTTGCTTCTATCTGTGTAATCACAATGAATGGGTACACAATTCCAGTGTGCCTCTGCCACTGTTGCACAAACCAGTTGACTGAGCAAATCCAAAAGGAGCATGAAGAGGGTTCCTTTTAGCTGAACAAACAAGTGCTCTCCTTACAAGGTGGGATTGGACAGTGAAAAATAGTAAAGAAATATATAACAAACTGTTGCTCCAATACCCGTTTTGAAGAAGTCCAGTCCTTTCTCACTGGTCAGTTGAACAGGAGCAGCCTTTTTTAGATATGCTATGTAAAACCAGTTATGCTCAGCAAGTTGAGTAGTGGGAAGCCTTCATATTGGAGGTGAAGGATTGGCATTCATTGTGAATTACGTTTTGAGTTCTCCTGCTGTCACATAATCAGCAGTTTTCCATAGAGAATGGGAGCAAAAAGCTTCTAAAATCCAAGTCTTTTTGTCTCAACAAAATTACACTAGAAGCCTTTGAGCATCTACAATACAAAGTATCTCCTTGGTTTTGATTCCTTTGTTTTTCTAGTATCTACGTGTTGTTGAAAGTTACTCTAGTTATTAAGGGTGCACAAGAATGTGTTAGCACAGATAAAGAAACTATTTTTTTTAAATATATAGGCAACCGTTTTCATAAATGTGCAATAAAAACAGTAAAGATATACTAGGATATGAGTAGTCAAGGGAAAAGATTGTAATACGATTGTTGATTTTCCATTGTTTGGGGTGGTTTTTAATTTGTTTACTTTTCTTTTTGTGGGAACGTTTCACCTGCTGAGTGTATGAGAATTTGCTTTTTAAAAAGGCTTTTTAGAGTTTACAGTAGAATCAATGGAAGGAAAAGTTAATAAGGGCTGTTTTTAAAAACTTTACATTCCTTCCTATTCTCTAACTACACTTGGGAAGTGCACTTTAGAGATGTTTGCTGTGTAGCTGGGAGATGAAGGAAAACTGTAGGAAATGTTCTCTTAGGAAATAAAATATAGTTACCTACTTTCTAGCTATGAAATACCCCTTGATAAATATTAATGTTGTAAGAACATTTAATCACTGGTGCATAATGCATTTTTGTATACACTTCATGGTCTGTTAAATTCTGGAGACAAACAAAAAGAAGATAACCATGCTGCTTAAGTGGTTGAAGATGCACATGTTAAGCTGCAAAAGCTCAAATATTTTGCAAAAGTATTTGTTTTGATAGTGTTTTACTACAACCTGGACTGAGGAGCCTAAAATGATCTGTGCAAATACGACAACAACAAAAAGCACCAGCTAATGCAAAATTGTTCAGCACTGGTTTGTTTCTATAATTCCTCCCATCCCTTCCTTGCACATGCTATATTTTGTTCAATAAAACATGGTGGTTTTTAGTTTTTTTTTTTTTCTGTTAAAGGCACATGTACTAATTACATTGAATTGATGGTAAAAGTGGGGTAAAATGTAGAAATGCAAATGAAAAAGCCTTAACTAATGGTAGAATGTAGACTTTTGAAAGGACACAGATGTTATTGAAAAGTGATGGAGCAATAACTGGGCAGTGCTCTGGTACTGTACAACAGCTGATGAGTCACACTACTGAGAAAGCTCTTACTCGGTGAGCTCTTGTTCAACTGACCTCTTAATTCTAGTAAGTGTACATGGTCAGTAAACAGTTTGTTATAACCTTTATCTACCTCTGCTGCGCAAAGGCCATCCAACATCCATTTCTGTGATGTTCTTCATGTTTTTTTGTTCACACCATTAGTCACTGTCATCTATTTTCACACTGTACCAATACAGTAGCAAGTCTGGTTCATCCTGGTTGAATTGGCACATGAAGAAGAGTTATTATTTCTGTTTAGCCTCATGGTGAATTAATGTAGAGAGCTATCTTTAAAACATTTTCTTTCTTCTCTCCTGCTCTTCTTCATCCTTCATCCCTTATTTTTCTATTAAAAATGTTTTCAAGTGGTATCAGTGAAAAATATGACTCCTCCACTGCTATATTCAGTCATGTCATACAATATGAAAGGGACATGAGGAAAACCAATGACATCATCACATTCATAAAGCACCCAAATTAAACTTGGGCAAAATGAAGCAGAAAACAATTAAAGACTTTCAATTATTATATAAGTACAAGATGTAACAAATCCTTTCCCCTCTTCCCACCTGGAGTTAGTGCCTGCAGTTCAATGGTCTGTGAATTTTATCTGTCATCTTTTTGAGGTCTATTTCTTTAATTTTTGAAACAAAGAGTCATGTTGCAGAGGTGACTACTGCTGGGGTATCTGTTGCCATTTTCACTCCAGAGTGTGGTATGCAGCTTCTCTTGGTGGCACCTGGGACATCAGGAGTAGACAAAGACTCTTCTATGAAGTTAAGCAACACGTAATCATGTATGATGCAAAATTCCATTCCATTCATTCCACATTCGTAATAGTTTCCCTGGCACAAACTTAAGCATGCTTGATATTGTGCACATATTACTTTTTTTCCAGAATAAATTTGCATCTTGCCACTGCTATAACTGCCATCTTGTTCCATTTCTCCTTGTACTGTATGCCTAATACATACATGATAAAGAGCTGGCTTAACAAAGAAGTAATACTAAAATATTTCTGAAATGACTGGTGAGAAGAAAAAATAGAAAAATGTTCATTTTATGATCATATGGAAGGAAGAACTTTCCCATGTCTTTTATCGTCTTATTTTCTGCAGTAGGGAAAATGCCGATTTGGTGCAATATGTTAATACTGCGAAGTCAAATGTCACATAACATAACCAGAGCTATATGTTATTCTTTACTGCATTTACACTTGGTAATACATTATATTGATGCTTTTCTTTTATTAAAAAGACAGTATCTTTTTTTTTTTTTTTTTAATATAGCAGGTGGAGGCTGTCCTTCTGCATGCCATAATTTAAAGACAAAAACCAATAAAACATTAGAATGAAATTTTAGTTCTATAGATGATGAAACCAAGCCATCAGCTGCCAAAGAACTTGTGGAACAATAGATACAAACCAAACATAGACTTTCAAGAAATTCTTTCTTGAGGGTTAAAAATAATGTTATTCTGTGTGTTTAAAGGAGAAAGAATGAGAGCTGTATTTCAAGCAGCAGAGATGGCGAGTTTCATCTGGTACATGATGTGGCTCCCAGCTTATATAGTTATACTCTTCTATTAAAAAGTGAGGGGTGAGGACATTGTCTTCTGCTCTCTCTGTGTTCGTTATGATAATGAATGTCCTTTTTGTGAGCATTGCCTCTTTGCACAGAAGATACCTGCTTATCGTGAGAGCTGAAGACAGCTTATGTTCATGCACATAAATTTACACAGTGAAACCTGTCTTAAGTGACTATCCAAAGCACAAGCAAAACTCATTTGTGGAGCAGAGGGAGCTTTAAGGAAAGTGAAACAAATATTTCTTAGGAAATTTCAAGATATACATAAACAGTCAGCTAAGCAAGGGGTCTGTGAAGGTGCCTGGTCCTTACTGCAGCTTTCACTGTATATCTTATCAGTGCTAAAGCCCCGTCATGACCCCTGTGCAGGCAGGCTTTGAGCTAGGCTCAGAATCATGCTGATTTCAATAAGCCTTGATACAGATACTGGCACACACCCACAAAAGCTCACTGTAGCACATAGGTCTTGATTTGTTGTCCCATAGTCTTTACTCAGGAATTGCTTGTGGGCATAGTGCATCAACAGAGGATCACTAGGTTCAGCTCTAGCCAAATGAGTCTTAACTAGAGACTGGCAATGGCATACTAATGGTGAATGGTTCTGTTTTATTAGTATTGCCTACAATTATATTAGTTTGGTGAAGGAGCAGTTTCAAAATTTAGCTAGGAACACAGAGGATGGACTAACAGAAACCTCTTCATTGTAAAAATTAAATTAAATAGCCTTTCTGAGGTAAAAAGAGGCTCTAACATCTGTCAATAGCTGTCAGGAAATAGCAGTATTTTAGAAAAGCTTGGGAAAAAAATATGTTCTGTTCTGAATACAAGAGTTCTCATGAAAACTAGGTTTTTGGATAGCAAATAGAACTGCAGTACATACCATCTCAATTGAAGGATTTAATTTGCTGTTCTGCAACAACTCTGAGCAATGGCATTTACTGAACACCTCTAAGTTTTGCAGTATTTTCTGGCATTTTTTCAAATGCTAACAAACATGATCTATCCCTGGAGGGGGAAGAAAGGAGGGAGAATTACAGTGAGTGATGAACTAAAAGAAAAACAAAAATACAACTCGACCAACTTGGAAAAAATCATCTGAGAAACAATCTATGCCTCTTCAAAATATCATAGAGATTAAAAAAGAGGATGTGTATGTAGGCTTAGATTTATATAGAAATAGTTCCATTTTAAAAGAAAGAGACACAAATATATGCTCTCCACAATCATTACAAATACATTTACTCTAGAGTAAAAATGTTAGAGGCTAAGATCTATGAAATAAATAGGACAAAATTACTGTGTTTATATTCCTTACTACAGACTGTGGATTTCTAGGTAAAATTTCAGCGGCAGAAATATATTTTGCAATAAGAAAAGGTAAAAATTTGGGAGGAAGAGGCCTATTTGGTTATTCATTCACCCATCCTGCCTCCTATAAACTTAGCTATTATTATTCTGAACTTTTCATACAAATCCTTGACTTTTACAGAAAGTTCCCAGCACAGACCCCATTGCAGCAGTTCCAGCAGGTGTCAGTGGCACAGGAGGGCCCACTCATGGGTCATAAGGGAGAGCCTCCATTCAAAGTGCTAGCTATGCTTCAGCATTTCAGTCTTAATACTCTCTCATTCTCCTAATGCTATGTTCATCTCTTGGACATACACAAAGTGACTCAGTTTTCTCTTCAGAAGGGGACTGTGTTTGTCCTGCTCATGCCTTCTGTCACAAGCCCCATTAAAAAGGTCAGAGGAACCACTAGTGTGCTTTAAATGCAATCATAGAATCATAGAATGTTAGGGTTTGGAAGGGACCTCTGGAGATCATCAAGTCCAACCCCCTTGCCGGAGCAGGACCATAGAATCTAGGGTAAGTTACACAGGAACGCATCCAGATGGGTTTTGAAAGTCTCCAGAGAAGGAGATTCCACAACTTCTCTGGGGAGCCCATTCCAGTGCTCTGGAACCCTCACAGTAAAGAAGTTCCTCCTCAGGTTGAGGTGGAACTTCCTGTGCTCTAGCTTGCATCCATTGCCCCTTGTCCTATCACAGGGCACAAGTGAAAAGAGGT
>JAVSBS010024571.1:53639-70723 GCA_033124195.1 Coracias cyanogaster | reverse complement strand
AGGGGCAGGATCCCCTCCCTGCCCTGCTGCCCACGCTGCTGGGGACGCAGCCCAGGAGGACGTTGGCTCTGGGCTGCACTTGCACCTTGTTGGCTCATGTTGAACTTCATCCACCAGCACCACCAAGTCCTTCTCCTCAGGACTGCTCTCAGTCCATACTCTGCCCAGCTGGTATTTGTGCTTGGGATCTCCCCCACCCAGGTCCAGTTCCCTGTACTTGGCAAGGTTCCCAAACAAGGATCATCTCACCAAAATTTGGAGTCTAACTGTACACGCACCTTAGTCTGAGAACAGAAACAAAGCTGCAAACTGAACCAGCTTCTCTGTATTTAACGATTATTACTGGCGTTATCACGTGCTTTCTTTTTCAGGTATAGAAGCTAAAAGCGATGTGGCTGTGACCAAGGAGGACTGGGAAGGTCCCCTGCCCAGCGTTCTGACAAAAGGCGTAGACTGGCTGCTTCTCTTCTCTTTGCTCTTCCTGGCCAGCTTTGTCATGTACGCGACCGTTCGAACCGAGAGCATTCGGTGGCTGATCCCGGGCCAGGAGCATGAACATCAGGAATAATCCGAGATGCTGAAATAGGGACAGAACTTCCCGCTTATTGGTAAAGCGGGAATTTGTATGGACTGCAAGTCCGTAAGAATGAACTGTTGAATTTGTTGGTTGTAATTTATAATCGTGACTAAAAATCTGCTTTATTTATCAACTACTGAACTTGTAAAAAGCAAATTTGTGGCAGTTAATGTGGTAAGTAAACAAATATGAGAAAACGTGGACTAAAGAAGGATTTATTCTCCCGTGCTGGTGCAGTCTGGGGATCTTTTACAGCTCCTACAAACTGAAGCTTCTATGTGGACCACGTGGTGAACACAACAGAATTAGGATGTGTTGGCCCACACAGATCACGCTCGGCTTTTGGTTTATGTGTTCTCAAAATACAACATTTTAAAGGAAAATGCTGGTGAGTGGTGATGTTGCGAAATTAGTTTAACTGTCAAATGAAGTATGAAGAAGATGTTTTTTAAAAAGTGTATTTCGAATGAGTTATTCCACTGTGTACCAGCAATAACGATTCAAAATGTCTCGCAGCCCATGACTGTGGTGCTGGGGTTAGATCCTGGTTTTCGTCCTCACTGCGAGTTTTGGCTCACTGGCAGTTGTGGATAAGATTTAAAATAACTCCCAAAGCTCACCTCAAAGCGTGTGTGTACATGCCATTTGTTTACCACATTCCTATGGAATTAAATCCCATTTATTGTTCCTTGCTGTCTTTTAAATAAATCTAGTTTTTACTGTAATTTTTAAAGCCACTTTATTATCAGACTAAAACCACCCAACCTCTGAAGTGTGGATCACCTGCCTAAAATGGCAAGAGGTTTATTTAAATTTCTACTGACGTGTTTGTTGAGGCTACATAAATAATTGATACGGTTTTTAGTTGCAATTAGTATGGACGACTTTGAATAAGGTCTGGACTGTTACATTGTGTGTTTTATAGATTATTTGATCGCATAGCATTTGTATGTGGTGGAGGCTTGTCATAGTACCCTGATGGGAAGCTTTAGGATGAAGTTAAGCTAAGAAGAAACAAAGATAAGATTTATTGTTTGACAGAAAGCTCGTGTATCTGCAGCATAATTATTTGGGGACTTTTCTGGTGGCCACATCTTTCCAGTTGGGAAAGCTGAGGTCCTGTATTTTCTATTGTATGAGAAGGGAATGGCACTGCTACTTTGGTATTACTGAAGGTAAAGCTTGGAAGTATTTTATTTATAAAGATTTGAGATTTTGGGCAATAAATTCAGGTTGAATAGTAGGAAAAACTTCTTCACTGAACGTGTTGTTGAGCCCTAGAAGGGGCTGCCCAGGGCAGTGGTGGAGTCCCCATCCCTGGAGGGGTTCAGAGCTGTGGAGATGTGGCGCTGAGGAACATGGTTTAGTGCTGGACTTGGTCCACCTAAAAAAAGCGGCGATTTCAGCGCTGAAATCGCGACGTCCTTGCTCCCGTTCATCAGAAGCCGCCCGCGGCCTCAGGCGCCCTTCCCGCCATTTCTCCCCAGGCTCGCAGCGCTGGGCACGGCCCGGGCGGCGGCTCCTCCCGCGGCCCGAGAGGCGGGGCCGGGGCTGGAGCCGCAGCCGCAGCCATGCCCGGCGGCGGGGCCGGGCTGCGCCTGGTGCTGCTGGGAGCGCGGCGGGCCCGGGGAACCGGCGGCGGGAGCCGAGCCGCCATGGTGAGGGGAGCGGCGGGGCCGGGGGAGCGGGCCGGGCCGGGCGCTGGGCAGGCAGGGGCCGAGCGGCTTCCACAGGAACGATAGCCTGGGTTAAACCCGCCTGCTGTCGCCATGTCGTGACCCGAGTGGGCTCCTGTCGCGATCCGCCCCCTAGATGTCCAGGGGGGTCTGCGCCGTGGTGCTGGGGGTGCGGGGTGGTGAAGATGCGAGCGGGGAATTCCACCTGCGCTTCTCCTTTTCCCGAGCAAGCTCCTGCTGCTTCTGCTCCATTTCTGGGGTGCTGGAGGGGCTGTGTCAGGACGTGGCCTCTGCACAGCGCTGCCATCGCTGCGTCGAACTCCGTATTTCTATTAAAAACTGTAGGATCGAATTTCGAGACACGGCGTTGTCTCCTCAACCCCTCAGTGCCCAGGAGAGGCCTCAGGAAGGCAACTGCCCTGTCCCTAAAGCTAACAGGGGATGTCTCTGCTGCCAGCCGGGAAAGTGAACTTTGTGCTGCCTCCTCATCACTATTGCTAAAAAAAACCCCACAAACCCCTGATTTTTTGGTAAATTAGCTTATTTCACAGAATCACAGAATGCTTTGGGACCTTTAAATGTCACCTAGTCCAGCCCCCCTTGCAGCGAGTAGGGATCTCTTGCCAGGTAAAATAATACGTTTCAAGACAGCCACTACCTTTGGCAATTGTTATATATGCTTGGAAAAGGAAGAATCTAAGGAATTCACGCCCACAACTGTGGTTACAACAAAAACAGATCTAGTACTTATATTCTTGCAAGCCCCGAGTTGTGTTTGAAGTGTAAAGAGCCTAAACTAGTTCAGTTTGGGACCTGTAAAACCCATCTCTTGGACTGGATGTGTCGTACTGAATACAAGCAGTAAAAATGATGCTACTTAGACTGATTTATGCTGTTTAGGGTTTTTTGTCCCTTATTACTGATGAAAATGTTGCTCCTTGGCCACCCAGCATCTCAAAGCCTCGCTCAGGTCACATTAATTGCGTTAATTCTTGCTCTGCTCGGGCTCACAGCCCCATCTGGTGGCACTGGGGCTGCTGCTGGTTTCTGGAGCAGAGCTGCCAGTGACCTGGCAAAGGCAAAAAATTCCCTGAGCTGGTGGTGGGTATTCACAGGGCTCCGAGGCCGTTGTGAAGCTGTGGGATAAAGTTGCTCGGCCCCTTTCTGGGAGTTCTCGCAAAGCTGATACTACAAAGATTAAAGTAATCTGAATTTTGCTTTACAGGGGGAAAGATTCTTCCCATTGAAGTATTGCATTTATGAATTTGAGACCCATCTGTTAGGGTCTAAGTAATCACTCATGCTCTTAGTCTCTGCTTTTAGGTAAAATACCAAGCGTCTTCCAGATGTCCCTTAGAACTCTTCTTTGGCTCTGGCCTTGTGCATGGTTCAGGCACCGATTCCGTGTCATCTGTTACGTCTGTGCTCCCTGTGTTTTCAGAAGGACTCGTTTTGCTTCAAATAAGACGTATTTAAACATAGGTGCTTTGCACAATCTAGTGCTTCTATCAGCAACTTGTAACTTCTCATAACTGTGTCTGTATTGACAGTTTTTTTTCTTTTCATTGTTAAAAAGCTCTTTGTTGCTTGTAGAACTCTGCAGTGTGTGCCATCCTTAAATCCATTCCTGCTTTCTTAGGAGTAGTAAAATACAAGGGAGTTAGAATATAATCTCCTATTTCGCTCCTGTCTTTTAAAATAGGTATTCCCTGATAGCCCTTTTAACCTTATAATTGTTCATTTAGGGTAGGATGTAAATAAGCGTTTATATGGCAGAGTGGAATATTTGAAAATTAAGTCTTACAGCATGTGGATAATTCAGGTGAAGAAGGGATGGGCTCAGGTATGCTGCTGCCCATCTGCATTCCAATGAAGGAGCCTGTTGCTTTTCGCTGCTTTTGTACAAAAGCATTTAGCCGAACTTAACTGACCAACAGAAAGGATGTTTTTTGGCTGTTTTAAGTTAAGCTAGTCTTACAGCCAGAAACGGTAGAGTGAATTTTCCGCCTCCTTATCTATCTTCAACACATAACCGCAATTTCATCGTGTGGTTTTCTTATTGCTGTACAAAAGAGAGCCCCAGCCTCACTCGTGTCGTGTTTTTTTCCCCTCAATAGTCTTCCCAGTCTCACTGGTTGACGACGGAGGAGAGGAACCAAGTTTTACTTGATCTCAAAGCTTCGGGCTGGTCTGAGTTGGGTGAAAGAGATGCCATCTACAAAGAGTTCAATTTCAAAAATTTTAATCAGGTAATTATTGTTATATATCACTTTTAATATAAAGGAAATGTAATTGCTTTAATTGCCATACGATCCTGATGGGAAAATATTTATATTCAGAAATATCCTTGTGGGGCCAAACCCTTGATAGATCACACTCTGATTCTGATCTCATTAAGTGGAGTAAATTAATCCTGTTTTGTAGTTGTTAATTAGATTTGTTCTAATATTACAATTTATTGATTATAATATTAGGGTCAAGGTCAGAGTCAGTATTATGGGATTAGACAAATAATATTTGATCCTGATTTTATTTTTTTCATTGTAAATGGATGCTGGAGATACGTAACTGAGGGACAGTGGGGCTCATTTCTGTCAGGGAAAAGCTTGAGAAAAGTGGGTAAATGTAAGAACAGAAACTTTTGGCAAATAAGGTGGGGAAAATATGATACATTTCGCCTTCTAAGCAGGCAGACAGAGTTCTGGTGTATTCTTGAATGAATCACTGCAGCCGATCTCACAGTGTCTTTGGCACGGCACACTGCTGGTTAGACCTCGCTGGGTTTTTATTTGGAGTCAGGAGCCTCAGCCACATCTCAAACTCACAAGGACACATCTTGGGTATCAATTACCAACTTCCTTTAGAAATCCTGAATTCATCTTGAGATCTGGGGTCAGCTGCATTCCCCTAAAAAATTGCTTTCTGAGGAGCCATGACATTGCTCAGAAAAAGCCACGCTCCAAGAGCACGTGTTTCCCTTCTGGTTTACTTCTGGAGAGGTGAGCGCTTCTCAAGTGGGAGAAGAAACCCTGGGTTTTGTTCGGATGGTGGCTCTCACCGAGCTGCTGCTTCTCCTCTCCAGGACGGTCGCAGGGAGCTCCAGGTGTTGGTGGTGTGTGAGGGACCAGGCATCGTGCTGTGAGATGCTTGTTTACGCTGCTGTGCTGCCTAAATCCAGGCCAGGATGTTTTCAGAAATCACAGTGAGCAAGAAAAACCACAGTTTGTAATGCTGGCTCTTATTTTGCTGTTTCAGACAGTAGTTGTCATGGTAAGGAAAGCCCAGGCAGCAGGTGAGGTGCTCCCAGCCCCTCTGAGCTGGGCGAAAGCAAAAGAGAAAAGAACTACAGAAAAACCCAGCTCAAGAGCAGGACAGTGCTGGAGCAGGGAGCGCATCTAGAGCCCTGAGTACCTTTTTTCCTGGATTGCACTTCAAACCTGAACATTAATACAGAACAAATAGAACCGTATCAGATCATTCAGAGAGCAACAAAGGAGGGAAGCCCATGAGAGGGAGCTCACATGAAACCTTGGTGAGATGTGCAGGCAGCTGGGAGCTGGAGCAACCAGGAGACACCAGCACATTTGACACTGATGAGGTGGAAGGGTTGAGATTTTCAGCCTTTGTGCTCAGGATTCATGAAACAGCATCTCTGCTAGGGAGTGCTCAAAGACTTTGTTGGTTCAGCACAACTTTTTTGGGGAAAAAAAAGTGGTTTTGCCTTTTTTAAATATTTTTTTTTTCCTTTTTCACACTATAAATAAGTCAATTTGATGAGATGGACTTAGGCAGTGTGCCAACACAGTGGTTGTCAAGACACTCAGCAGCAGATAGCAAGAAAACCCCCTGCTTTGGCAAAATTTACAAAGCTGTAGTTTTTTTGACTGTGTTGATTTATCTTGCAACATAGGTTCATGTCCATATGTCTTTCTAATTTGAAGATTGATAAAGCACAAACTAGTCTGGGAAGCTGAGTATATTTAAATATGCTCATGAGGAAATGATGAAGCACACTTTTATACTTCCAGTGCATGTCCTCTTAGAAAGGATACTCAAAAAAACCTTGCCACTTGAGTTGTTTGGGAGATTCTGATACGGTCTCTCATTCTTGGTTGTCCTTCATGGATGTCAGGAAAGGCAGAAACAAGAGCAGAGGCTGGGAATTGGCTTCAAAACTGAACTCTCTGTGCCCAGCCAGGAGAACAAGCTGGGCAGGTGGCTCCTCTGTGCAGCTCTGGTTGGATCAAGGTTATTTTGCGAATATCTGAAGGTAGAATTTCACCTGCTGATCTGTAGAAACCAGCTGCAGCATCCCCAGAATGGCAGAAGTTGCTCCATAGTCCAGAAAAGAGCTCAACGTGCTGATCCCCAGGGGATGCTCAAAGCTGGTATTAGAGAGCAAGTATTTGTCTCTTGAGAAGTTGAAGTGGAAAGTAAATTAAAATTATGCATGGATGCTTATTGACGCTTATGGTTATAGTAACTATTAATAAATATTGTATTTATTACAACCCAGGGAACAAATTACAAAAGTGGAGCCATTTACCTGCATTGTACTTTGGGAGAATTTAGTCCTACAATGAAAAAAAAAAAAAGAACTTGTAGCTTCAACTTCTTTCATTTCACGTAATAACTATTCTGTTTACTTAAAGTGTGAGTATTTAGTGAGAGTCAAAGGACTGAGAAATATCATTTCCTTGATGATCTTCCTGCTGCCCTTTTACAGATGGTGTAAAATCAGGTGTGTTAAAAAAAAAACCACAAACCCAAAACCCAGAGTAGTTGAGCTGACATGAAAGGTATTTCAGATTTATGTTTTGCAGATGATATTGGTATGATTAATGTATTCATTGCTATTTTTTATTGCTCCTCGCAGATAATGTTCATGATGCATGGAAAATTCTGTGGCTTTAAAATCGATGCCAGGTTTACAAAGTCTCTGTATGTCAACAGATGTTAAAAATATAAACACAACTTTTATTATAAAGTCGTGCAAATGTGTAGACATGAGCTTGGTTTATGTGTATTATTTTCAGCATGAGAATGAAATGAAACTTCTGTGGAACAAGAGTTATTTAGATTCTTGAAGCTTTCAGGCTGAGATTAGCTCGGTTAAAAGCGATCAACAGTGGGCTGCCTTTGTAAGGCTGACAAGCTAATGACACTTCTGGCTTATGGAATTAGTTTGTAACCCAGAACTTGAAAGCGCTGGCGCTGTTCGTTAGTCTGCAGATACATTTTCATGCAAATGGGCTTTGGAGGTACAATTCCCTGCAACAAACTGGAAAGCAGCCGGGAAGGCCTTTGTTGGTGGTGTTGCTGTGGGTGCCCACCACGCCCCGGTTCTGGGGTACTGGACTGGGTGGTGGTTTCTGCTCTGTGTTCCCGTTGACTTTAGCATGAGAGAGGCTCCTGGTGGCTGGATGTTCTGGATCTTGTATAAAATAGAAAATACACCAATGGTGGGGGGAAAAAATGCAAACGTAACTCAACTGGAGAGGAGAGCGCCATGTCTAGAAGACCTATGCTGATGGCACCGATGCGTCCGTTCCTCTTTACACCTTGCCATTGCCGCACGTTGAGCAGCAGGTAGGCAGCAGTGAGTTAAATTCAGAGTCTTTTATCTCCGGGACACTCGTTGGGATGTACTTGCTCAAGAGCCCCCTGGTTGAGTTGCATTTCTTGAGGACCGTGAGCTCAGCAGAAACTTCTGGCTGTGAGCAAGGTGTTGGAGAGCTCAGATCAGCTCCATGGCAAGTCTCAAACCCCACCATGCGTCTGCGTGCTGGTGAGCTTTTGTAAACCTCACAGACACATCGGGGAGCTTATTCAGAGCCTCTTTCCCTCTCTGCAGGGAGGAAAAAACCAGCTAGTGAGGCTTTGGGGCCAGCGTGTCACGTCTAGAAGGCACGCTCTTGTCTGTCCATGTATTTGTGCTCCTGAAACAAAGCATTTCTCTTCCAGCTGCAGAGCAAGCCTTCTGCTTCCAGTCTGCCCGAGCGAAATTCAGAATTGGGTTCGAAAGTTAATTTACACCTGCAGACCATGCTGGTAATTTCTCCCAATTGTAATTCTGCAAGCTCAGAAAAGAAGATGCAGAAAACATTGGGACTAATATTAAAAGTTGGTTATTGAGGGAGGGAAATGTTGCTGAGGACCTCCATGTCCTGGCCCGTATCTCAGGTATTTCCTGGGATTTTCTCAGCATTTCAGGCCAGTACATCTCAGAAAGGGTGATCCTGCAAAAGGGACAGACTTAAAAATCAGAATTTCCCCCACATTCCTCCTGAGGCTGGTCCTGGGCAGGGCAGGGCAGGCGGCTGCGAAGAGCTCCAGCTGCAGAGTGCTGAGCCCTCTCTTTGGCTCCCTTACCCGGCTGCTCATTTTCACCAGATCTGCAGGAACATCTTAACTCTTGAGACTTCCATGTCTCTTGTCAAAGTTGGTTGGATTTGACCAGAGGGTTTAAGGGGCAACTGCCTGTGTGATTGCATTTCCTTCGGTAATCACGCGAAGGCAGAAAACGCAGTTAGGAAATTACTAAGGTGGACATGTTTGCTGACGGTCAGGTTCAGCATTTACAGCTGCTTTCTTTTATAGGGTAAGTTTTTAATTAAGGTTGTTTTTTTTAAAAAAAAAAAAATTACATGTAGGAAGTCTCCGTAAGACCTCTAACGTCATTTTATAAAATGACAGGAAATCAAATGCTCTAAGAGTTTTAAAAGCTATTTGAAATACACTTTGTGTTTTGGGGCTACAGGACGTGGGTGAAAGAGGAGCCTGGGCGGAGGGGACAGTAAGGGGATGTTTTGGGAGACGGGGTGCAGCGAGAGCAGACACACGTGTGGGTTTTCTTGCAATTATGGAGCCTTGGGTTTTGAGAACTTACTTAAAGATGTGCAAAAAATCCAGAAGTATTAAATTTTTCCTCTCACTTTGCATTTCCTTTCCAAATTTGCTAGATCTTCTGCTTGAAATCCAGGAAAAGAAAAAAAAATCAGGCAGAGCACGTTACGGTAAATGCCTTTTTTTTTCTTTTTTGGTCCCCTCATTGGAGTGCCAGTTATTTTTCTTTAGCTATAGGGAGACATGCTCAGATTTGCCCCTTTCAATTGATCATCCGTGTTGTATTATCACAATTACACATCCGAATGGATTCGGTGGGATATGCAACGACTGTTTGTTGAGATGGTGATACTTGTTGCCAGTGCCTGTAACGTAATCTCTGTTGATCCTTCCTTTTTCTGCTCCCTTGCTTTGTCTTCTGCGTTATCAAAGATTGGAAAATTTGGGTTTATACACCTAGGCAGCGTATTTCATGGCCGCTTTACGTACTTCATCGTTTGGCTGAAATACGTCCACGCCTTTTACGTCTTGAAAACATAATATCCTTTAACCTACAATCTGCAGAGTTTGAAATGAATTTTATGGTAAATATTCGATTGTGGACCACATCTCCAGTGTTTTATATGCCACAGTGGTCTTGTGGGTTTTTTTTTTTTCTTCTCCATTGTCTGATAGTGAGGTCATTTTCAGTCCTTGGAGATATTTTATTCCCAGCCAGATGCGGGCCATATATTAAAAGTAGCACCTGTGGCTAATATCACAGCAGCTTACCATAAATTTACATGGTAACTAGGATTATATCTGTCAAGACTGTTAAAAAATGTCTAGATTTAATTTGATTTCCAGTATTGAAGGAGCTCTCCAACATTTTGCTTCATAACTATATTTTAAAAGTTAAAAATCACTCCATTGTTAAGTTTTATGGCACTCCCAGTGCCCATTAAGTTGATTTGTTAAATGGGGGTCAGAATAAAGCGAGTTGGCTACAGGAGGATCGGAAACCAACCCATTTGTGACAAATTTAGCCCTCGCGTGTGAATCTTCTCGGAGCCCGGGGACTGATTGGATTCAGATGCAGCTTATGTCGGTTGTGTTTAACCTCAAAGCAGCCTCAGCCCCTGACTGTCACTTGTGCAAATCAAAAGATGAACCTGTTTTTGTTTGGCTGGGGGAATATTGCTCTTTTCAATGAAAGTTTGCTTTTTCAGACCTTAAAAACGGCTATTTTGAGGTCTGCTTGCTCCCTCTGCTAGAGTTTTGCATTAGATTGCCTGTCGAATGAGAATAGGGCATTTTTTTATCCGCCTAGGTAGGTGCTGGTTTTCATATAGTCTTTCCTAAACCGCTTCATTTTCCATTATCCTTTGAGTCCTCTCCCATATGCTGCGATTTGTGCACCTGCAAAGTTATGAAAGTATTTCTTTTGGTAGTAACGTTGTTCACTAACTTCCCTACGTTTATGACTACAATAGCCGATTTCCAATAAATCAGAATTATTTATGGGTAGATTTGCAGAGTTGAGAAAAGCTTTGTCTCTGAAAATAATGAATTTCTGGCCTATCTGCCTGTGACATTTTCCTTTATTAGAAACTGATAGGGAAGTTTTGGGGGCTGGCAGAAGTTGACCCGCAGGCTGAGATGGAGTGAGGGAACTGGCTCAAGTGTCTCAGAGCGGAGCACAGTAAAAATATATGATTTCTGGATGGTCACACCTTCTGACTGAGTAAATAACTCTCTTGCCTCTGCTTCGCTGGGTCGGAGGGTCAAGGTGCAGCTGCAGGACCTGGACATGGTCCACCTGCTTGCACCACTGCCTGGCCCTGCCCGTGGCAGGCCGGGAGCTCCGGCTCTGCGTGGAATGAAAGGAGCTCTGGGGGGATGGCTGGTTTGAAAGCTTACGAGGCGCCTTCCCCTGGCCTTGGAGGAGGAGATGATGCTGGTGCCCTCATCGGCGTGTCCTGTCTCCAGTGATGCTTCCAGTTAAGTGGCAGCCAGTGGTGGGCAGTTCTCCAAAGCTGGGAAGTCTGTAGTGATGGACATATGCCTTTGGGTTGTGTCTAGGTAAAAACTAACTCCTTGGTGCTGAAAGTTGGGAAATACAGGATTTATTTTCTTCTCATGGCTGGTGGGGTACAAAACCATAGTTTGTAAACTCAGCCAGTGCTCCGGAATATTTTCAGACCAGCATTTTGCACTTGGCAACATTTTTCTGTCTTAGTTACCTGAGCGCATCAACAGCCTCTGGAGTCTTTTAGAGTCCTTCACAATTAGCCTAATACATCTGAGAAGCATCCTTTTGTCCTTCAGTCGCTTCATTACAACTTCACAGTTGTAATGTGAGAAATTCATGCCTGATAAAAGTCAGGCAGGGGCTGAGCAGTGATTACTCCTCTTCATACTGTCTTCTCCTGTCTTGTCTTCTATTTGGCCAGGGTCTGTGTGTAAAGGTCCCACCACCATCGTGTCCCAGCTGCTTGTGGCAAGTTACAGCACCAGTGTCACTGTTACGACGTCATCGTGGCACTACCACCAGTATCAGTCTGCCAGGATTATTTAAAATGTCACGTATATTTAAATAAAATAAATCATGATTAAGTTGAAGACTTAGAGCGGGCATGTGTCCTTCATCTCCTTCACCGTGTATGATGTTCCATCCCAGGTGTCATAGAATTTGCAGCGGTTTAATTTTTCTTGTGACTTAACTGTAATTAGAGGTGCTCATTTTCGTGATGAGCTAAGTCATATTTCTCCCTAGAATAAGCCATTATTTTATTTTTATCATTACTGGGGAGGGTGGTGTTTCTAATCGCTGAGTTTTTCCCCACCGAGCAGACCTGTTGTATCTCCATTTCAGCAGGCCGCTGCTTAACTCTGCCCAGCTGACCTTTGGGCTGCTCTCCAGTTGGCTCTAATACAAACGCTTTCCTTAAAAGATGGATTTATTATCACTCAAGTAAAAATTATTGTGGCGTTTCCCTTACCCTTGTTGCAGGCATTGGTCTGAAAGTCCAAAAGGAATGATTTGTCAGAATGCCGCTTGGATTTCACAAGCTGTCTTGTAGAATTGGAGCAGAAGAAACATTTCTCCTTTTTTTTTTTTCAGCTGCACAAATTGTTCACTCTCTTTGAGTTAAACAGAACAAACGTCAGATCAGCCGTGTGGGCAGAGCTGCCGAACATTCATATCGAAAGGGAGCAACTGTGAGCAGATCAACCTGATTTTAGCTAGAGTTAGGGCTTGTGCGTTGTTAAAATTAAAATACCTTTGGAAAATGAATGGAAAACTCTGTTGGAGACCTTCGTTTGGGAAAAGGCAAGTTAGACTGGTGCTGCCTTTATTTAGAATTATTGCTCAGAAAAAAAGATAATTATTGCTCAGAATAATTTTCTGAAGATGATGATCGCTCAGAAGAACTCTTTTACCTTTTCAGTTAAGGAAACCTGGCATCTTGCAACGCTTCATGCTGTAAAATTTATTTTTAGGAGGATGCTGGAAAGATGCTGATAAATGCAAACAGCACATCTCTCTGTCTTGGTTGTTTAACCTTTAGCTTTTGGAACATTGCCTGACTACGGCTTCAAACCATAAATTGCCTTTTACACCCGCAGCTCTCACTTTCTCGTACTCCCACGAAAGAGAGACACGCTTTGGGATATTCTGCTCTGCAGCTGTAATTAAAAATGGACTCTGGCTGGCAGAATAAAATCAAACCGCAACGCCCCCATTTTAAAATTAACCATTACTCACCAAAAGCACATCAAACCCACTTAGCGGACATCCGTTAATCCGGCGGTGAGCCGTTTCAGGCTTTAATGCACACTGTTTTACACGTTAAGGGTTTTGAAGTCGCGGGCCAGCGCTGACCTTTCGCATCTGCTCCTCTCGCAGTAGGAATCTCCGCTCGCCGCTCCCCGTCAGGGCGGATTAACGTGACGAAGTGCAGCGCTTCTGCTGGCTGCAATTTCGGGTTTTGATCAGAATTATTTCTTTCACAAACAATCACGTTGGGCTAAAACGTTACATCTGCTCTGAAAAGCCACTGGCAGGGCCGCGGTTCATCAGGGTGAGGCGAGTGTGATTTTTTTTTTTTAAATTTTTTTTTTAATTCCTCTTTTATGAAGCTGCAAACCTACATTACGTGGGTTTTTTGGGGGGAGAACTGCCTTTCTTCCTCTTCCCCTTGCCCTTCCTTTCATTTTGTTGTGCTGTGATGAAAAGTTGCTTGGGACAAACATAAAGCTGCCTGTGATGTCTTGGAGGAGTTTGGTGGGGAAGGTGCTGAGTCAGCACCACACCGTTGTATCCATTTATTCCTAAGGGGGACTTTGTAAGAAAGCATTTTTTATTCCTGGGATCAGAGGGGAAAGTCCTGATTTCTTGTTCTAGTGTCATTTTCCTCCTGCTGTGATGAGAGTAACAGTAGGCAGTTAAATAAGTCTGTGTATGACCAAGGTGTCCCTGGTTGGGAGAATCTTTATTCCATGACACAGTGGGTGGCTACTTGCTGTGAGCTGTACAAGCCCAGGAGGTTGTGTTGATGCATCCACATTGTAATGCCCAATCTAATAAAAACCCAGAGGTGTACAAAGGGTTTCTCTTTGTGGGGTGCTCATACAAATTTCTAAGAAATTTAATGTTCCCTGAAGGACTTTGAATTCGTACTTGTCTGCCCTTGTGAGCCCATCTCTCCATCTCCAGATGTACCGATGGTGGGGATTGCTCAGAGGAATCCTTGTGCCTTCGTAAAAAAACAACCAACAAAAAAAAACCCCATGGGACCTCTCAAAATACCGCGCATGGGATGTACTCTGCCAATTCCAGGCGTGTGCTCGCAGCACACGGAGGCTCTAAGGACAGTTGAGAATGTTAAGTGTAGGTTGTCTCTCTAAATTGTTGGCAATTAGTTGAGCCTTGTTCTTAATCATGTAACTTAACGTAGCTGCCTTTGTCCGTTTCTCCATGACCAGCTCCAGCCGTTCTTCCAGCTACCAGAGGCAAGAGATGAAGCACGGGTCCGGGTGACCTCCAGATCACGTAGGGAACAGTGGGCATGGCAAACAGGCATGGTGCCCAACTGCTTGGAGGTTGAGGGGTGCCCCAAAGAGAAACACGTCTGGGAAGAACTTAAAATGTCTGTCTGCAAAATAATACTTTAATTTTATAATGCAATGTAAATTAAAACCCTCCCAATGCTGGCCCAGGTGAGTCTCCTGCTGAGTTCACTGCCCCCATGTATTGCCTCCTCTCCTGCTATAAGAAGCTTCCAAAGACAAAGACCATTTCTGACAGTACGGTAGGACGCTTTGAGGAGCTCAGTTGAGTGAAATGATTCCCTGACTGCAGTAAATGTTCCTTAGTTTGCTTTGTTTCACAGCTTTCTGTCTTTTGAGATTCTGGCTTGGCCAAGAGGGTGATCGGAGGACCTCCTCCAAGTTCCTCACACCTCTATCATATGTTTGAGTTGTTGACCTTGTCTTTAAAAAAACAAGCCAAATCAAAAGCTGATGGTGTAGTGGGTAGGAGGATAGTGGAAGATGAAATGGTCATGAGACCAGCCACTTCTCTTAATCCGTCATAAAGCAGCGTCTGTCTTACCCCTCTTTGATGTTTTCTTAGTATCATACTGGCAGAGATTGAGAGGATTATCAGAGACAAGATATGATTGCCCCTGGATACCCAGCAGAGAGGATCTTGGATATTAAATGGGCAGGGTGTGTAATTTTGGCCAAAAACCCAAGGAGAATTTTGTCTGAGTGCTCCCTATGTTCTCAACCGCATGGATGGTATGTGAACTTAGCGGTCATGGTAGTGTTGGGTTGACAGTCGGACTTGATGATCTTAGAGGTCTTTTCCAACCTTAATGATGTTATGGTTCTACAAATCTCACTTTCATGTCTATGGAACAAAACCATTCCTTCGCGTATGAGTGGGAAGAAACATGGAGGAAAATAGTGGTGTTTTGTTCCGCTATAGCCAGATCTGTTCCATGCAAGACATGGTGTGGTGGGATAATGAACTTCTCCGTTCTTCTGCACCATACCTGAGCTCCACAAAGGCCAGGGGACTTGAGCACCTTTTGGAAGTGGAGCATTCACTTCAATTCATTCTTACATGGTCTGTTTTATGATAGCTTCACGTTGTAGGCTGGCACCATGCCATCGAGGATGTTTCATTGCCCAAGCAGCAACGTCCTTGTGCAGCATGAAGCGCACCGGGGAGCAGAACAGCTTAGAGGAGGGTTCAGCTGCCTGCCTTCCAAAGCTTGGAACCGGGGACCAACTGCACCTTGTTGCGGGTTGATTTTTATAGTAGCTTGTGTGACGGCTTTATTGCAGTACAGTCAGGGGTTTGATTTGCTGGGCCAAACATTTGCTTTAACAAGTAAAATTATCATTGGTCTCTCAGTTGTGCGGCCAGGAGAGTTTGTTATTGTAAGTCGCTGATTGCTTTAGCAGGTGCCCTGTTAATGGGGCTTCGCTGGAGTATTGAATGTTTTTAGGTAGGGTGCAAAAAGCTCATTTTAAAAAGTCATGTTTCTCAAAATAGCTATTTTATTTGGTGTAAACCTCCTAAGTGCAACCTTTATATTCCATTTTTGAGCACAAAGCACACAAAAATGGCTTGGGGCGGGGGGGGAGAGCCACATTTAGCTGGTGATGTGGCTGGAGGATTTCTTCCATGTTCTAGTTCAGCCCTGAAACCTGGGATTATTTTCCTTCTTTTTCTCAAAAATATAATTTAGAGATTGACATTTTTTTAATAGAGAAAATAATAGTTGTGAGTCTGTTTACCTAGAGCGTAAGGAACTGGAACTGGGGAAAAAGCTGGGGAGAAAAGGCATTTATTTGGAATATTTCTATGTGAAGTGATACGTCACAAATACCATATGACCTTGTTCCATGTTTTGTTGGGATTGAGGATGTCTGCTTATTTTGTAGGAGTTTTTATGGACAACTCTAATTATTTTTATCTACCTGTAAGCAAATAAATGTATTTTGTGATATGGTTGTATTGACCCAATGGAGTCAAGGCTTGAAACGTTTATCACTCCCAGAAAGAAGTTTTTTTTGCTGCCATGTTCTCTCACTTCTACTCCATCAAGTCTATAAATTTTTTCGGTGGAATAGGTGATGAATGTGGGTGTGAAGCCTGGTCATTGAATCACTGAGAATATTATCTGCTTTCTGTTCATGAAATCCAGGTGCAGCCACTTCTTATAATAAAAGTGAGAGTAGGAAAAATGATCCTCAGCACCGAGGCTGCTGGAAGAGTCGAGATGTGACGAGGAAGAAGGTAATAGTCTTAATGTTTTGTATCGTATTATCACCAATAAGAGAAAAATGGGTCAAAATTCAGCAGTTTCGAAAATCCTGCGATAAAGAGGCTTAGAAAGATAAAGTTGAGGCTTGTCGTGCTGATTGCTCGTGAGGGGATTTCACGCACTTTGTGGGCATGAGGGGAAGAGGAGAGCAAAGTGAGGAGAAGGCTTCAAGAGCAGGTCAGCGCTCTCTGCCTTCGCAGAATCACAGAGTTGCTTAGATTGGAAAAGACCTTTAAGATCATTGAGTCCGATCGTTAATCTAAGACTGATGAGTCCTCAACTAAACCATATCCCTAAGCACTACGTCTGTATGTTTTTTAAATACTTCCAGGAATGGGGACTCCACCACTGCCCTTCCTCTTAGTCCCTTCTCTTGCACTGATCCACGTCCCTTGGCCATAGCCAAGGGATTTGTGTTTGTTTCTGAAACCAGCTGAATTTCAGATGGGGCAAACGATGCTTGCATCTGCTTTCTGACAACGTGATGTCATAGCTTAGGTCACTGCTGAGCTTGGACAGTGAAACCTGTGACTAGTCATAGAATCATAGAACGGTTTGGGTTGGAAGGGACCTCAAAGATCATCTAGTTCCAACCCCTGCCATGGCAGGGACACCTCCCACTAGAGCAGGTTGCTCAAGGCCCCGTCCAACCTGGCCTTGAAC
>JAVSBS010024571.1:11239-30636 GCA_033124195.1 Coracias cyanogaster | reverse complement strand
AGAGTGGGTTAAATATATAGATAATTAGAATATACTGAATATACAGGTAGATAATTAGATATAGTGGGTTGTTGGATTTAGTATAGATAGATAGATATATAGATGCCAGTGCTTCTTATTTAAATGAAAGTGTTCTTGTCTCAGCTTTACTAGAGTCTGCTGCTCAGAATGGAGGACCTTCCACAAGTGAAGAAAACAGTAGAGAAAATGATAGTTGGGAGCTGAGTCCATGCCAGCATCAGCTTCTGGAGCATCTAGACCCAGCTTTGAAGCTCTCCACTCAACATACAACCTCTGTGATCCCTGGGGATTACCATGTGCCGTGGTACTCACCCGAGTGCCAATATTACAGAATGCATGAGCACACAATTTATCTGCCTACTTTGCAAGTTAACCTTGCTCAACAGGTTATGGGGGTGTTTGAAGGCATGTTGGTGTTAGAGGCTGGATCCCTGTTCTTACTGCCACTCCAGCTCTAGCTGAAACACGTATAGAACTAATCTGACCTCATTAACCAACTTGGATGTATTCTAAAAACAAATCTGCGATGTGTGAAATGTTGTAGTTAAAAGAGAAAAATTAATTTATGGGGAGAAAGGAGTTTGGAGGCTTTTTGCATAGAGACCAGAGACTGGTCTCTTGCAGAGGACTCCCTTGAGGTGTTATGACATGTATTTCTCCAAGGCTGCAGGCCCTGAACAATGTAGTTCTGTGAGGGTGAGACATGGATGGAGAAAGGGCTTCCCTCTGCAATCGTTGGGTTGCAGGATGGTTTTTGTCTGTGTTGGGGGAAGGTGTTGGAGGAAAGGTCTGTGAGTAAGACGCTGAAGAATGCTTCGGGTGCTTAGTCATCACCTTCATGAATCAGGCAGGGAGAACAGCCTTTATTCTGCGAGATGACCCCATCCCAGAGGGATTTTCCTTGAAAAAGGCTTAAAATTGATTCAAAAAATGGGCTATTGGGTGGAGTCCCCTCATCCTGTGTAAGAGGGGATCTTCAGATGGATGCTGTTTGACATGAGCCCCATAGGTAGCACCATGCTCTGATACATTAAAGTCATGAGACCCAGAGCCATCCCCACCACCTGTCCCAGCAGCCAGAAATTTTGTTGGGGGGGGGTTGAACTCAGTGGGAACTTTCCTGAGTCCAAGGAGCGAAGAGTCCAGTAAGAAGGAGGTTAAGAAAAGGCCTGAAAATGGGCTTTCTGCCATGATAGGGATAATTACCTGAATCCTTCAGTTCAGGCTCCTCTTGCACGCCCATACACCAGGGCTAGCTCCAACTGGTGAAGTTATTCAGGACTGATGCTGGGGCAGGAAAAGGATCGGTCCCAGAGTTTTGAGACCTGACATTAACGCTCACAAACGTGAGACAGCACATGGAAAAAATGCAACTGGGGACAACCATGGTAGGAAGCAACACGAAATCCCAAACCAGCACAGAAGCTGGCTGTGGAAATCTCCAAGTGATTGCAATGAATGTTTCACTGCTTACCATCCTCAGCATAGAGGGTACCGCAGGGGGCTTTATTCTACCCAATTTTGAGATGCTCTCCTGCCTGTGGTTGCAGATCGATGATCTGGATGGAGACCTTCGGGAGTCAGGTCCTCAGCCTCTGGGCTTAGATGCTACAAAGAAGAAAATGGTAAAACAGAACATTTGGAAATCTCTTCCTTATTTACCGTACCGCCAAGCTGCTGTAAGACTTGCTGGAATCACGATCCCAGTAAAACAGAGTGGAAAGGATTTTCTTACTGATATTGGTGGTGGCGGGAGAAACCTGCCAAGTGCTGCGGGCTGGGACAGGTGGGGACGGAGATGGGATTTCTGTTTGCTTTTGAGGGTGAGGAAAACTTTTGGAAATGTTGCTTCTTACTCCTCAACCCCTTCCAAGAGGGAAGTTTATTAAATATTGTGAAGAACTGAAGGCAGGCTGGAATACTTCGGGAAGGGATGCTTGGAGGGACACTTCACAGGTTAGTTTTTGGTGGTGGTGAAGGGCAAACATGAAGTCAGGTCATGGTGGAAGGAGAAAAAGCATCGGATGCTCAGGGCAAAGGAGGTTTTTGCTGGATATTTCCATGCTCATAGGATCACCTGAAAGGATGTCCTAACTCTACCTAACTATGAGGCACCAAGGGAGATGCCAAGGCCATCTCTGCTCTGTGGTCTGTGGAGCAGAAGATGGTTTATAGTACCAGGGAGCTCTTCCCAATGCAGCAAGGTCTCACATCTGCCATTTCCACCTACAAGCGCCTGCCTCTCTCCTGGGAACGCTGCACATCACTGCAACTGGGCTAAGCTGAGCAGGGAAAGTTTCCCAGAGACTTTTGGGATGTGATGCCAGGAGTCATAATTGCCTTGGCAGAGGCAGCCACGGTTGTTCAAACCTGCCCTGTCGCTCATGAGTCAGAAAGGAAGTGCCGGAGTTGTGGGATGGCTTTCAGCAAAGATGCAAAGCTGGGAGTTGCATTCAGACTTTTTTATTTCCTTGAGGGCAAGTCTGAAGAACATTAGTGCAGGAGCAAGAGAGACTCCAGCAGCCTCAGATCCTGCTTGTAGCCCACAAAACTGGGCATGGCAGGTGGGCAGCACCAGGAGCCCACTGCCCACAGGGGATGGGCCCATCTCTGGAGCTGCTGGTGATGGCCATGCCATGGCAGGAAAGCAGCCACACAGTTTTGGAGCACCCCTGGGTGAAGTGGGTGAGCTCTGGCACTGGTGACGTGTCCCATGCCTTGCAGAGGTGCTGTTTGCCTGGCAGCCACCGTCCTGCTCGGAGCGCAGAGGGACACAGACTGTGCCGGCAGTGGGAGAGAGGCCCGGCTCGTGTGGGAAGGTCTTGGGGAGCACTGAGCCCCCGTGTATGGGGCCACATATGTGAGCGTGTCCTATTTAGGCCAGACAGCAACAGGAGATAGCTCAGCGATGCTTCCTGAGGTAAACTAGCTTTGGGCATCTCAGAGGATCTTCCATAGCAAAAGCACTTTTGCTCTCAGGGGTTTGTCAGCCCCCCTCTGGTCTATGCAACGGAGAAAAGAGCAGAGCCAAGGGGCATAAAACCTCAGCATCACCAGCCTGGGCAGAAGGAATGGAAGCTGCTCTCTCTCCCAGCGTCATGTCCTTACCCATGACACCCAGCTCCATCTGAGCACCAGGAGAGAGGCAGCAGGAAGGGCTGAGAGCCTGGAATTGGTGCTGATGTAGCTGGTGCTTTCCAAAGCCTCTATGGGGAGAACTTGGCATGTGGACATGGAAATTGTGATGGGTTATAGTCACCCTGGCTCCATGCGACGGCTGAAGTGATCAAAACCTGCTGGTGGCAGCAATGTCCTGAGGTGGGTATTGGGCCAGTCTGGAGGCAGGTGGGGATGGAAACCCCCAGTACCAAGCTCTCCCCAACCTTGGGGAGGTCCTGTTGCCTCCAAACTCCAAGTTCATGGCTCAGAGCCATCTCTCATTTAGTCCCAGTGAATTACCGAGCCCCAGGAAGCCTACCTTACTGAGCCTTTTGTAGAAGTCAAGGGCTCAAATTGAGCAGGAGCTTGGGGAAACCGTTTCCCTTGTTAAAATAAATGTATTAGTTTAATACGTACCAGGAGAGGATAGGGAGTTCTCCTTGTTAAATATTTACCAGTCAAACCCTGCTGAGGACTTACTTGGAGCAATTCAGCTTAGTGATTTCCTTCCATTGTGGTCTAAGTCTCCAGCATCGCTGGGAAACCGCCCAGCAGGGCCAGGAGGGCTGGCAGCAGACCTGAGCCTGGGAAGTGAATCCATGGTCGGGATGGCTTCCCACCGCTCCCGGGACACTGTGGGGCCTCAGCAGGTGCTCAAATCCACCCTGAGACCTCCACAGGGATGCTGGCACCTGCCCGGAGCGATGGAGTGAGCAGCCTTGTTTCCAAAGGAGAGCAGGATGCAGAAGAGCTGCCCAACAGCCAGGCAAAAATAAATTTTAAAATATATATATATATGAGTAGAGGCATAAAATACTGCTCTGTGCCTTACCTGTCCTGGTTGCCCCTGAGAGCATCCCGACAGCGCTTTCCCAGACACATGGCAGTGAATTTTAACAAGGAGCATAATTTCTATGAGGGCTGATCCCCCTGGGAGTGTGTATCTTTGAAAAGAACCCAAATTGTGAATTATCTTCATTTCCCTAAAATGTCCCTCCTGCTACTAATGGTGGAGTTAAGCCATATTCCAACAGTCTTCCACAGCTCAGGACTTCCTGGCATAGCTATTCTATTAATGGACTATTTTATATTTATGCCATTTACATGCACACATACTAATTTGACACACATTTACATTAATAATTTAATCGCCACTTACAAGCTTATACTCCAGCAGTCTCTGATGATTCAAGATTTCTTAACACTGGTAGCACAGTTCTTCCTAAACAAGCTAAATTCAGATTATTTGTATTTTTGGGGACTCCACATTGCTTCGTAACCCTGCTGCTTCCCGTTAAACTCTCTAGAATAAAATGGAAGTACCGGCAAGCGTGGGGGATCTCTATGGAAACGCTCAGGACTTGTTGCTCACCCGCTTTCCTGGATGCAGCGACGGCAGGTCTTTGAGGCTCGTGTCGCCACGTATTTTCTAAAGGATGACTCTATTAATAACGTTAAGAGAAAACAGATGCGTCAGGTTTGCAACCAGAAAAGTGGATATTCCAGGAGACATCAATTGTTGGAAGTAAACAGCAGCCCTGATTCAACAAAGCTCTGAAGCAGACACTTAACTTTAAGCATGCACTTAACAGGGGCTTCAGCCAGGCGTTAACATATGTCCTGCTATATAAGGAGGGACTTAAGTACGTACTTACAGTTAAGCTCGTGCTTAAGTGCTTTGTTGAATTGGGGCCAATACTTCAGCTCTCCCTCTATCTCCCTAACATTAACTGTGCCTGACATCCAGGAAATTCGAACAGGGGCTGCTGGATTCACCTCCCGGCATTTCTCTTCCCTTCAGCCTGTGGCTGCAGCACCGGCCGAAGTGCTCTGGGCGACAAGGACAACCCATCTCTGCACCTTTGGGCACCCATCACTCCCCATCCCTTGGGGACCTGTGCCACAGTGCCTATGGAGAGACCAAGAAATGGTCACACTTGTAAGTCTCTATGAAGACCCTGCCTAGAAGGCTTTTGTGCCTTTATTTTCACTGGTTTTTAAATCAAGATATTCTGCCATAGTATTTTGTGTCTTTGTAAAAGCTGTTTGCTTGCTTTGTGCTTGTTTTCATATGATTTGGGGTTTTTTTTTGGTCCTGAGCACCAGAATTGCACTGTGCAATAGTTTTACCTCCCTGGTCAACATTTATGCATGAAAACATAATTTTACAATTTTTTCCTTCTGTAGCTTTGTCTCCTGCTACATCCCCCATGCTGTTGTCCATGTTGACAGACAAACATGAATAGGAAAGACCTCGGTCTTCACAGGTTACTGATGACCTCCTGAGCCTGGATGTTCTGAGACATCCTTCCAATTAGCTTGAGACTCTTCTTCTTAGCTCTAGGTCATCTTTGTTTCAGACTGAGGATGAAGGTCTTCCCATTCTGGTCACTATAACAGCGCTCTGCATCAGCATCACTGGAAATCCCAAAGCCCATCTCTCAGCCTTCTCCACAGCTTGGGATCAAGTCATCATAATGTGTTGGCTTTTATCTGCAGTGAACCAGGTTTCTCTGAGAACTGAACAGATCTTGTTTCATGAGCCAGGGAGAGCTCAGGGAAAGAGGGAACCAAAGCTGATACCTCCAGACCCAAAACACACAAGGCAAATCCTTAACCAAGCATTTCCAAAGGTTTCCTGATCTGCAAGGTGAAGTTCTGCCCTTCTTGCAATCAAAGGGAACTTCTGCACTTGCTTCCATGGGGCCAGAGCAGATTTCAGAGAATCATAGAACGCATCAGCTTGGAAGGGACCCAGGAGATTTCTCCCCAGGATTTTATTTCTGGATTTTCATCTTAAACTGGGGGTACAGCAGAAGCTTTCTGGAAGAGAGGAGCCTGTTGGATGGTGAACCCGCTGCCTTTTATCAGCCCCAGCTGTCTTTGCCACCTCTCTACCCTCATGGCTGGAGAGGCATGGTCACAGCAGAGGATTGTTTTTACCAGTCAAAGCCAAGTGTGATGAACCTGCAGTTAGACATGACTCAAGGAACATTGTTCAGATACTATGCTTAATTTGCTTGAATTTTTAAAAAAATCAGTAAAGACCTCAATGACCAGCTCTTCACTGCTTATTTTCTTTGCAGATGGCAGCATCCAAGGTCCAGTTATTACTGCCTCGGAAAACTAAAAAAAACCCAACCCTACCAGAAGAAAAGGAATGTGAGTTTGCAGCACGGTTTGGTACCTGGAAGACTCCAGGCTGGAGCGCACACTCCTGATTTATGGTGTACTTGTTAAAACCACTTGTTCTTGTCATAACAAAACAGATCGAAGCGAAGCTGGGTAGAAGGTCTCCTTCTAGTTGGCACTTCATCATGGCTCCTTACTCTGTCTTAGGTTCGGGGGGTTTACAGTTATATAAAACTTAATGAATCAGTATACTTTAGATTTCCTTCCTAATGCATATGGGTTCAATTAACTGCACTGTTTGCTTATTTAAGCGTTTTCATTAAATTGCTTTACTATATTTTCCCGCAATTGAAGGGGAACATGGTGGGGCTGATGCCATCTGCCACCATCAGTTTAGCAGAGCCTTTTTCTTTGTTCAGACCCCTTCTTTTTTATTAGAAGCGACCCTCCTACCCCCGGTCCCACGCACTGACTGCATTCTCCTCCTCTGACTGCAGACTGATAAATGAAAAGCTTGTGCAAGGACCTTCGTGCATGGCGTTTTTTAAGGCTCTCTTTTACAAGATCAGGTTGTGTTTTGCTCCCCCTTCTCTCCCCCTGCTTGCAGATTCCTTTTTGCCCCAGCTTGTGAATAAAGGATTGTTGCTGTTGCAATAGGCAGCAGCTCTCCTTGCCTGGCTCTGCGGGGCGGGGGATTGCTTTGGCTAAAACACCCAGCCAGGCTATAGGCTCAGCCCAGGACAGCAAGGACAAGGCAGGTTGGTTTTTTTTCCCCTCGTTTTTAAGGAGTAGCCAATCCTGGACATCTCACCGAGACCTTCCTCAAGGTCCTTTTCATGGCAGGGGGTGGTCTCCCTGCCAGCATCCCTGCTTCGTTTCAGTGCTGTTAGGACTTCCCACGCTGTCCTCTTCCCCGCACAGAGGTAGGGTTTTATGACACTCCTCCTTGTTGCTGCCATCCAGTACCCCTCCAAAATACCCCTCACCGCCTTGGGGATGTCCACCTGGGACTGTAGATGCCTTACCCCCTTTTTACAGACAAATGAGCCTGAATAAACCCACGATCTGCACCCTGTTGCACAAAGCAAGTGCTTTATAGACATCACCAGTAGGAAAAACACCTCCTGAAGAATATAAAAGAAGGGGGAAAAACATTCACCCTGGAGGACTCTGGTCCAGAAGTCGGCTTTTTTATTTGGAAATGCAGCGTTTAGTATTTCATGGGTTGTGTGGCATCTCTGGGTGAGGGAACAGAGGAAGGTGTTCGTGCTCCCCAGGCAAACTGGTATTTAGCAACACAGTCTGGGGAGGAAAACGCCCCGGTGTTTATCATTTTCTGCTCCCTGCTACAGGCATTTTATGTAAGGGAAGATGCGAAGAGAATAAATAACTTGCCCTAAAGGTACACAATGGCAAGGCCAGCAAGAGAAATGCTTTTAACCATTGCTTGCCAAAGCCTCGCTCAAGCAGTGATTTCGGTGAGGGGAATGGCAGCCCCTTCTCCTCTCCAAAGTCTAAGGAAACTGCTGTGGCTGTGGAGGACCAGAGGATGATGCTGTGGGACCCTTACCCAGCCCGTGCCCCCTTTTGTTGAGGGGTATCAGGTTGTGGAGCAACCAGGGTGCACAGCTCTGAGAATGAAAAGAAAAGAAAGAAAGAAAAAAAATTACACCCTCCAAATCCTTCTGTTCTCAGTGAAAAGAAATGAAGAGAAAGCAAAATGTGGAAAAATACATTTAAACTGGAAGGAAAAACATCATGTCACCCCCCCCTTCCAAGTGGTAAGACTTTTTTTTTTCTTCCACTTTTTATTTTCAGAAAGGTTTTCTGATTTCTGGGTTTTTTTTCCTCAATAAAAAATGCAGCAAAGGCACCAAAGATTTTGCAAAACACCACCAAGTTGCCAAATTAACCTTTGGAGTTTTAAAAAAAAAAAAAGGATCAGCTGGATAAACATCAGCTTGGACCCTCGGCTGCATCCCAGTGCCCCCCAGCCCTCCCTGCCCGATGCCTGCTGGTCACAGGGACCCCAACCTCTGCTCACAGCCCCCAGGCTCCAGGGACCCGCATGCAACTGGCTGCATTTGCCAAAATCATAAGGAATCACCTGGAAAAAACCAAACTGGTGCAGAGCTTGGGCTCTGGAAGGCTTTCCGGAGAGAACGGCTTGACAGCCCTGCCAGCTCCAACCTCTCTCTGATGCCTTCTCTTCTTGAAGTGAGGCATAAAAGAAATTGAGGCTGCTGCCTGTGGTAAACATTCCCTCCAAACATGCCTGTTCTTGATGCCCCAAATGCAGATACTCAATTGTGGAAGAAAATGGAGAAAGGAAAAAAAAAAAAAAGAAAAGAAATGGAGAGAGAGAAAAAACCCGGCGCTTCCAAGACACTAAAAATAGACTCTGATCACTTACCAAATGGTAAAATGAAAATGATTTGCTTTGAATAGTCTCCAGAAAGGCTCAGATACAATGTCTTGTGGAGCAAAATTGAATCAGTTGAAAGTGCAGACGCCAGCTCAGCCTAATCCCTCCCAGCTGCTTTGCTTTGCTTTTTTTCCAACAAGCAGCCCCTAAAAGTCATCTCCCTAATCCTGCAAACTGAAATTCAATCTTGTATTTTTTTTTTTAAATCAAGTTTCAAGCCTGGGGCTTGCAGGGTGGGGGAAGAGGAGGAGGGAGGGCTTTGGGGTTGCCTCCTTCCCCTCGCCCTGACTGCAGTAAACACAGCCTTGAATTCAAGGAAAAGCTTTAGACTACAATTCGCTTGGCTTGAGCCAAACACACAAATCTGATGCCTTTAAAGCCCCTCCAGCAGACGGTAGATAGCTTTGAGATGCTCACTAAATGGCTGTCTGGTTGCTGCTTTTTTTTGTTGTTGATTGGGGGCCCAAGGAGACCTTGTCTCTGGTTGTTTTTTCTTTCTTCTTTTATTTTTTTTTTCTCTTTTTTTTTTTCAGTGTCTGCTTTTATCAGTGAGTTTGGGTTGGGCATTTACCTAATGCAAAGACCAAGACAAACAATTTCGCACAGAGGCTGGTGATTGCGGCCAGCAGTGCATGTACGGGCTCTGCTATCTCGGGGAATATCGAGAGGTATTTATGACACTTTCCCAAGAGTTTCCCGACTCCTACCCTCCTCTCCTCCAGCTCCTGCTGCCTGTGTGGCTTGCAAGGACTCAGCAAAGGCTCCTGGGGCATCCCAGTTCTCAGCTCCCTCTGTGGCACCTGGGATGTAACTCCATGAACTTCCAGACTTGCCTTGTCAGTCTTTGCCACCTAATAGTTCATCATCCCCTATTTTTTTCTTTTTTTTTTTTTTTTTTGGCATCAAGTGATACGGGTCTGGGAGAGTCATTGAGAATAGATAAAATGACAACAAAACATTCAAAACCAGATCCCGTGGCTCAGCATCCTGATAATCCAAATTTCCTGGTTCTGAGCACTTCCAAACTCAGGGCTTCAAAGTTTTTCCCCCCTTCAGCCATGCAGGTTGGTCCTGGGGGGCTCTTCTCTGAACCCAGGTCCAGAATCTGAGCAGAAGAAAAAAAGATGGCTTAGAATGAGAAGGGGATGGTATCTATCTACAGTATAGAAACTCCCCTAGGAACAGCTGCAGGCAGGTGTAGATCTGCCTGCTCAGGGAAAGCTTCAGAGTACCAAAAAATAGGGAAACAAACTTATAAGGAGAGAGTGGAAAGCTCAAGTGGGAACCTTTGATACCACTTTTCTTACCCTGCTATATGTGAGGACAAAAGATGTAGGTACATAACCCCACAGCAGCTGCCACTCCCCTGTTGGGATCTGAAGCTAGAAATTGGTCCCATACCATGAAAATCACACATTTTGCAGGTGTACAGATGATTCTTTTATCTGTTCCCAATGTCCACTTTTCTTCATCTTGTTGACATAATAATCTTGACCCCCTCACTGTGTCAGGAGCAACATTCTCCTTGTTTGCAAATATCTTGTCACCCCGTGTCACTTCACGCAGAAATAACAGCCAGTGGCAAACAAGGAGAATTTGGGGGATGACTGCCTCCATCACGTGGACGTACACAGGGTCTGTGCAGAGGATGGATAATTTGATATTAATACAGAAGAAAGGAGGAGCACGTGCATTTGACACAGACTAGACGGGCTAGCCAGGGGTTTGGTATTGTAAGTGTGGTCTCGAGGCACATCAAGATAAGTAGGGTAGATGTGGGATGTGTTGTGCTAGAGCAAGTCCCACCTGGGCGGGTGGAAAGTCTATGTAGGAGCTGGCTGGATGGCTGGGTAGTGGAGCCAGGGATGAGGTGTCTGCCGAGCTGCAGAGTGAGCCCATGGGGTAAATGAGTAGACAGAAAAGGCATTGGCTGGGTTTGCTGTAAAATGGAAATATTAAAAAATGTAGAACTAGGTGTGGGAGAATTATAGAGGCAAAGAAAGGAAAAGAGAGAGAAAAAAAAGAGAAACAGAGAGAGAGAGAGGAAGAGAGGAAAAGAGGGGAAGGAGGAGGGAGGGAGGAAGGAAGGAAGGAAGGAAGGAAGAAAAAGAAAGAAAGAAAGAAAGAAAGAAAGAAAGAAAGAAAGAAAGAAAGAAAGAAAGAAAAAGAAAGAAAGAAAGAAAGAAAGAAAGAAAGAAAGAAAGAAAGAAAGAAGGAAAGAAGGAAAGATACACAGGAATAATAATTTCCTCTGTGACACATGACACCATACAATTCAGGACAATGTGGAACAAAAAGACTCATAGAATAAATGAAGAAAAGGTAGTTGGTGAACTAGAGCATCCTAAATGTTAAAAGAAAGACAAAGACACTTACCTCTAGACAGACACTCCTGGAAGAGTGCTAGAAAAGATGGTAGAAGTATGGAATTCAAGTAATGATACGAAAATGCCTTAGTTCTCTGAGATTTTGAAAAATCAATTTTAGAATTAAATCTGAAATAAAAATCCAGAGAAGATTGGAAGATGTTTACAAAAATTAAATATTTCTTGGATATTTATGAATCTGTAGAACTTTCTGACAAAAAGATCCATAATTGAAAGGAAGTCAGAAGCTGCCCCAAGTTTAAAACATTAAGAAATAGGAGCTTAATTTGGAGAAGGAATGCCCAGCTACTTCAGCCCAGTTGTCTACTTACGCCGTTCCTCAACTAAAATATCGTAAATATTGAGAAAGAAAAAAAAAGTGAATAAATAAATATGAATCATTCTTTCTCATTTGCCTGAACTGCAAGTCATTCAGGGCTCTTCTGTTTCCTCAGGCAGCACCTACTGTACAAGTAAAAACTGCATCAAATTGACATATACAATTTTCTAATATTTAAACATTCTGTAGTGTACAGGCACAACTAGAATAGTGAAAGATGGTCTTCAAACCAGGAGATTATTTGAGGATGGCAAATCTAATACATGTATCAGTTAGTGAGCCTTTAAAAGCAGGTACCCACTGGCCTGTCAAAGCCATTAAAAGTTCTGATTACATGAGTCTAATGCACGGAGTGAGATGAAGAGCAAAGATGGATAGAAATGTACAACTATCCAAGCAGCAGAAAACACTGGCAGAGAAAAACCCAACAAGCCCATTACATTTTTCCTATTTTAGAGATACATCATTAAAATACTTAGCTGAGATCAATGTGTCCTATTATTAAAGGCTGGTTATACATTGTGAAACACACAAAACAGTCTCCCGTTGTAGTGACCCCATAAGCTGGGGGTAGTATCTTAAACATTTGGTATAACATCAGTTGTCTTCTCATCCGACTTTTTACTGGCCATTCTTGCCTTGCATACTTTGCTGCTGTGCCCCAAGTTTGAAAGGAGTAGAAAGTGTCCACACTTGGACTGGCCTAATAGTTGCTAAGACCCCATCAAAAGCTGGAGATATGATGCTAATGAGTTAGAAAAAAATTTGAACCCCAATGTCCCACTTCAGGTCTAACAAGTGTGTTCCAAAGTCTGGTATTTCTGGCAAAAGTGACATTAAAACCCCCAAACTGTCAAGGTGAGGTTCTGCCACATGTAAAGCCAGAGGCTGTCATCACCAGTGGCAGATCCCAGCAATGCTATGTCTGGTTTTCACTGTCACTAGTAATCATGGTATCAGGCAAAAAAAGAAACGCGTGAAGTTGACTATAAGCATTTGAGAGCAGCAGTTTCACTTTCACATAGATCTTAAAGAGGCAAGTCTATTCATGGGCAGAGGGAGGGGTTCTTGGTTAGCTGTTTTTTTTAAAGAACATGAGGAGTAGCCTACATTACAAAACAATTATAGACTGAAGATCCTAAGTGGACAGAAGCAGTCCCCAAGCATTTGCGAGTTCAAGTGTAAGTTTCATAGAGATAAGCAGGAATTCAGATACTTCTCTTCTCCTTACAGTATCTCTAGCTTATTAATGATAGGATAGCAGTTTCCATTCCTAACCCATCCCAGGCATCCAACTCTGTCTGGATTCTGCTCCAGGGGCAGGTACTCACATGTTATTCACCCAGGTTGTAGGCATTCGTTTGCTCTACTATATCTACTGTTTATTTCTCTGTATCTTATTTCTCTATTCCTAAAATAGGACCTCACAGATATGGAACTGGAAAAGACCATTACTGGTTAAAAGACGTTAATTTGATAATGAAGTCTAAACATACAGATAGGCTCAGCTGAGGCAAATATATGGGCAAAGTAGCACCCTCCTCATTGCTTTCCTTGATGATGAAAACTTTGACTGTTACACAAAAAGTTCAAAATCTAAAATGATTTGACACTAAAGATTAATAGGTAAGGGTAATGCAACCAGGAAGATTTAAATTGTACTTATATCCCATGAAAGTACTTGAAATATCTTGTATTATTTTTCTTAAGTTAAAAGAGCTATTATTAGAAATGCAGCTCATTGTGGATGTGTGGCAGATGGTGCATAGGAGTGAGTGGTGAACGATTTACAGTAAACAAATTCTTTATCTCTGACAGGTCATGGGGAGAACTAACATGGTCCCCAATTCAATCAGGGAGTCATTTGGGAAACAGTAGATTCAAATGTACTAATCGTGGTGAAATACGTTTAAAAGGAAGGAAAAACAAAACCAACACAATGCCTTTTGATCATCAAACTGAGAAATACTTTTTCTGCAGAAATTTTAAGGACATGCCTTCTGGGCTGACAGCATGATGCAATGTGTAAAGGTGCTCCAGCGTGCTCAGAATCTACTATTGAGAGCACTGTTATAGCCTTAGCACTGCTAAAGCAATCAAATTTAATCCAGGTGTCTACTGACACATCACAGCTCTTGTTAGTAGCCTTTATACATGGGCCATTATGTACAAATAAGTCTTTATAACTACTTTAACCATGTATCCTACACAAGACAGAACCTAGTGCATATCTGGGAATGTTCAGCAAGTTTTCCTCCTCTGTTGAGGAGATTGTAATCTGTGTTAGAAGCAGATTAATCCCGTTGAATAAAGCAATACTAACTAAAGATACTTGAGGTATTTTTCAAACACAGTTCAGGCACAATATATTGATGAGAAATCTAATTCTGCCCATGTTAGCTATGTTTATCTGTGGTAGTACTATGTACTAATAGTGGCAGAACAATAGTTTCCAAATACATTTTCTCTACATTTTAAATTTGGACTCAAACAGCAGCCTCTGCCTAGCAGGTAACTACCATCACCAGCTATATGTGCAAGATGTATTTGCCTTCTCATGTATATGACGTGCTTGCCAGGTTACAGATACTCCACACTGGTGTCTGCCCCCTTAAGTTAGACATAAATTGATGTTGCATGGAAAATTATTACTATTTTTTAAATCTAGTTGGATGTAATAACTCTGGGAATTATTTTAGTTTGAAATAAATTGGTAATTAAGCCAGTTATCTTCTCTGTAATTCCATTTATTTATATGAAAGTACAAATTCTCAGGTTCTTTGCATGGACAGTAACAAATGACCAGATACCAATTTTCTTGTCTCAGCATGAAAATCCTACCAGATTGCAACCTCCATCTGAAGCCTCTGTTTCCCTCTGCTTCTTCAGTAATTTCCTTTGTCTCTTTCCCCCACACAGGTAATGCCAACATGTCATGGACATGTAGGAATGTACCCTGATGTAGGTGTTACTTCTCAAAATACTTAGAAGAAGTCCCTCTATCACTGTATTTTACATGCTACTGTTTACTTTTCTAGATTAACTGACCCATATTCCCTAATTTACAGATCATAAACTGTCCAACTGGTGCACATATCCTTTTTTCCTTCTCTAACCAGGGAATACATCTGTTCTCTGTGCCTTTCATATTCCGCATTGTTTAGGCATGCTTCCTGAAATCTGCTCTTTGTATCACAGTCATGCACTACAGCAAAAGCCTCTGCAGACCTACCTATGAGTACTTGTTGCTTATAATATCTAACTAGCATTTGCCTATGGAGACACAAAAGATGAAGAGGTTGGAAAAGATTTCCTGTTAACAATGACTTGCAAAAATACGTAGCAATAAATCAGTTCAAAGAAAAGAAAATAAAGCTTTGCAAACATCTCACTTTCTTACCTCATACACTTTTAAAAGCCTCAAATCTTCCTTTGCCTGGCACTAAAAGAATCATTAAAGCTTTCACAGAATCTGGTCAGTCATTTCCCCAGGGAAATTGCAGTGTCTATCACTAACATCACAACCCACAAAATTACTTCTCTTAAAACTCCACCACCTTTAACAATGAAAAGATGACAATGGGTTTTCAATAAATACTCCTGTCCAGTACTTGAATTCCAAATATGGAAATAAATGCCATCATTGCTGGTTTTCACTGTGTAAAATAGTAGTAGAAAGGAGAATTTAGCAACAGGGTGAATAAATGTTGTTTTTTAAATCCTTTGTTTATCCAGATAAGATGCTATAAAAATCATTGTAAACCAGCTCTCATTTACACCAGGGATTTTAAAATCTGAGCTTTCATATACGGTTTCAGCCTGAACAATGATTTATCTGTGTTGTTTTGTTCTTTGACATAAAGAAATATACATTTTACATCTCTAACCCTCCTTAACCCACTTAAGACATTTTCAGCAAATTACATTAAACCTATTCATCTGCAGCTGTGCTCAAGATGAAGGGAATCGTCATCATGATGCATGTTTGAGATGGTGGGCTGACATATAGAGACGTTACACTATGAACTTCAAAGTCTCCAGTGATTGTGGAGTATTACTGTGAGAAGTACTATTGTGAAACAGAATCTAAAAGCTGTGGCATGTTACTCATTTAACAGCGCAGACCCTGACTGCTTCTTGCTCATGTATGTGCAGTGCACTGAAAATACTGTCTTCACAGAAGTCTGGTATTCCTATCCCTTAGGAAGTTTTATGCTTAAATTCCAATGTCCGAGTAACACTGTAATGCCTAGAAATTATCCAACAAGAGGTTTGGATTTTGTTTGGTTGGTTTTTTTAATTCATATCTTCCACTCAAGAGAGGTTTGGAATTTTTACGACTTTACAAAACATCATCTGTGTTCGAAGTCAACACAAATAAATCTGGGGCATTAGGCAGGTTTTAGATAAATGATTATACTTTTAAGTCACCTGCATGCAACAAAATTCTGTATGCTTTTGGGAGTGCTATTCAAAAGTTCTTTATCAAAATTGACTTACACTGTTTTCTTGGTCTTCTATCGGGTACCTGATTTGATACTTCTTGATATCACAAATTACAAACCAAACAACTTAAAAACAAAGTGAACAATATAGCTAATTTTTATGGTAATACTAATTTAACTGTTAATTGGAAATAATTATCTAGTTGCATCCCAGAGAGCTAGATTCTTGGCTAGAAAGTACTAAATAACTTCAGTCATTTAAGTAGAATGTATATAAAATCATTGCTTATTGAGGTTAAAGATAAGAAAAAATACTGGGCTGTGAAACAACAGTGAAGGTCATTTAGATGAACAGTCATTACTAATAAATCAGATTCAATCAATCACCAACTGTGTCCATGACAATTCTAGGAAGGGATTAAATCTCTTCATGTGACCTTTGTATCTAATAAAATCACTTTCATTTTTATGGTGGAGAATTGTCCCTACCAATCTACACAGCAATATTTCTACACAAAAATGATTTTGTATACAGAGCTTCAAGAAGATATGCAAGAAAACATTATATTATCAGCATTTTTTACATAATAAACGTACATCTCTAATAATAGAAGTACTGTTTGTGAAGTACAAATTATATTTGTTCTACATAAATATATTTGTCCTGAGAGCTGTAATGACTGAAACATTATTTCAGATGAGATTTCTATGTACTTTAACTGCTGTAATTTGGGAAAAAATCATTCTTGCAACTATATTGCAAGAATGAAAGCAGGTTAGTTCTGCTTCAGACAATAGCTCTTGAATCCACAGGTGTTACGTAGTACTAGGCCTCTTGTACAACATTCTGTAAAAGATTTGTTATGTCTACACCTCTTCTTTCTTTAACAGCAAACATGATACAATTGCAGATTCTAGAACATGAATGTCATGCTTTCCTCCTCCAGATCCTTCTTATTCATTTTTTTTTCTTTCTTTTTAAGTATTAGCAGTTAATCACGTCAGTCACATTTTTGAGTAGAGCAGCCAGGAATCTCTAACTGCCCCCTCAATGAATGATCAAGGCCATCTGAAATATTCCAAGTTGGCTACCACAGAAATGGTAGCATCCAAATTGCTTCTTAAAAACCTTGATTACAACATTCTTCCATTTTCTATTATGGTAAATAAATGAATTTTTTAAAAATAGATTGTTTACTGAATACCAAACAATTTCAGTTACATTTAGGTCCTTGCTTTTATTGTGTTTTGGAGAGAATGGTCAAAATATTCCTGTAAGTAAATCTCTTAAAATGAATTCCTAATTCTCTCTTTCCAGTTACGTATTGTTACTTAGCATGCATATCAATTCTGCTTCTCTCTTTCATACACACATACTCATACAAATATTTTTGCCCCCTTCTCAACATAGTATAAAAAGAAAAGAGGAATTCTGAATTGACTTGTTATCAGAAGCTATCAGATGAACATATTAGTATTATTTATAATTGCTGCATTGTTGCCTAAGGAGCCAGTTGCCAAGGGAATCATTAAACCCACTGATTTTTACTTTTGTAGAGGATTTCCAAAAATTGCTTTTAAAAGAAACTTCTTTCGTTTTATCCAGAAAGTAGAAAAAAAGCTAAACTAGGCAGAACAAATAGAACTTCTTTGAAATGTCTGATAGAAAATTCCACCAGGTGGAAGCTTCAAATGGGTACAATAAATCTTGATTTTTAGAGCTCTTTTGGTACCACACACTCAAGTGGAAAAGGGTGATGGGTTTGAGCAACCATCTTGCAAACAATACATCTACAAGTTAGTATGAAAAATAAGCAGACATTGTAATTGGTTGTTCAGGAGGAATAATTAAAAAATTATCAATGTAAATGCGTTAATTCAGTACTGATATACATATGGTCAGAAATATAAAAATGAAGCACACCATACCATCATACTTTGATGTCCTTCTCAGACTCTTGTCTATGCCTCTTCTGTGCTGCCCTCTGTACACTCCCTGTGTGCTACACATTTTATTCAGTTACTTTCTGAACACTCTCTTAAGGCACAGAAATACTGGCCTACACCAAGCTTCATTTCTCTCAGTGTACTAAGTGGCAACATAACAGACAGTAGCTTACAAAACCATCCTTCTGTTAAAATAGCAGTCCTATCTGATACGACTTTCACTCACCTTTTTGTTTTCATCCTCCTTTGTATTAATCGACATCACTGAGTCGTTTCCTCAGTTCTACTCTCATCATTGACTGTAAAAAGACACTATCAAGTTGGGATTAGGTAGAAAATCCTCTGGGACTGACAAAATGCCAATTCCACTCATTTAGTGATGACATTCCGTTTTGAAATACATGCCCATTAGTAGTAGACTACACGTGACAAGAAGCAAATGGCTTCAACACAGTGCAACATTCAGCCTAATATATAGCTAAATCCTACCAGCTACTCACTTCAAAGCATCAGCTATTTTGGAAACAGTAAAAGACAAAGCAAAATGAAAAAAAAAAATTGCAGACATAATCAGCAGTTTGAATATTGTTGAGGTGGTTGAACCGAAGCATCAATGCATTCAATGGCAGCAACAAACAGACAAAGCTAATATTTTCTTTCCCTGTAGCATTTCTTCTATTTGCAGCATTTGTATCTGACTTCCCACACCCTTTTCCAGTCTCTGGTTGTTCTCCATTTCTGATCACCTCTTGTGCTTCAAAACTGAAGAGTCTAACATAAAGAGCTTTTTATTATTTTGGGAGGGGCTTTGTTTATAAGCAGATCCAATTTTTCTTCTAAATTTTAGATTCTAACTTTGCAAGTTCTGATTATGTTGTGACCAGTAACCGCCCATCCTGAGAGGATGTTTCACCTTGCATCAGCCAGATTTCCACATTCGAAAATGTAAGCAGTCTCTGGGTCTTTACATTGAAACATTTGATTTTTTGCAAAAAAAATAAGACACATTTCCTTTATCTCATGGCTAGATATAATGGCTTGAGGCATAGTTCCAACATCAGGTGTACCAGTGAACCATTTCCATACAATAAAACGGTAACATTTCTGTCTGGAAGCTTTTCTCTCAGTCTTAGCAGCAAACATGCAAAATCAGCCACAAACATATTTTTAAAAATCATGTACAGTACAGTACTATTAGCAATAACTGTGTATAATTACTTAACTAGTATTGTAAGAGTGGATTTACCGACCTATGAGTACAGAATGTTTTCATCATAACAGAAAACCCACTTGATGCTGCAAATCTTACAGCAAACGTAACCATAACCACGCCAGGCGTATTTGGTCCCGAACAGACCGAATTGGTAAATGCTTCGCTTACCGAAGTTGTCTCAAATCCTCTGATTTCCACTCTATTTCCAGGCGGCGTGAACGGTATAGTAAATAACGTCATTACAACGCAAGACCCCGATCCTGACGCTGTCTTGGTCGTTGATGAAGACGATATTGTTGGCTTCGTTTGCTTTGCAAAGGGAACGACGATCCTGACTTCGCACGGTTAC
>JAVSBS010024568.1:0-30664 GCA_033124195.1 Coracias cyanogaster | reverse complement strand
CCCGCCGGGGAGCGGGCGGGCGGCGGGCCCCGCGGCCGGGCCGGGCCGGGCCCCTGTGGGGGTGCAGAGCAGAAAGGGCTGTCCCGGCCCTCGCAGGTGCGGTGTGCGATGGGGCGGGGAGGTGTTTCTGCCCAAATCCGCGTTATGAAAGCCTGCCTTCACGCCTGGCGCCCGCGCAGCCTGCGGGTCCGCCGGTGCAGAGCTGCCCGAGGGGCAGAGCTGATGCTCGCGGGACAGCGTGTTTGCAGGTGAAATCCAGCAGCAGCCGAGAGGCGACTCCAGAAGGAAAAGACGGGGGTGTGGGAGCAGGGTATGGTAAGCTGGCTTAGGGGGAAGCTGCCCAAGCAGCAGCAGGTGGGGAATCCAAGTGCCTGTTTTCCTTGGCCTCTGGGAGAGAGGTGCAGCTGCTTTACTGAGGTGGTTAATCCTGTGAACAGCTCTAGAGAATGCATGGAGGTCAGTCTGGGCAAATGGCACAGTCAGTTGTGGGCTTTCTGGATGAGCTGGGGTTAACCGAGTGTTGGATCCTTTAGCCCAAATCGCCTGAGCCTGTACCTCAGGAGTGACCCTTTCCACGCAGGCAATTGCACACAGCTGGAACACGGGCCTGGAGTATTCCAAGGAATAGTGGGCATCAGGGAATAATGCATGGCCCCAGCTAACTGAAGTGGCTTATTTCAGAGTGAACCTGCCTGTTTATCTCTGCTTTTGTTTCTTGTTGAGTTACTTCCGTCCCTTTCTCCTCTGTCCTTCCTCTGGTGTTCTTGGGAAGGTAAAAGGGAGCACTTCCATGGAAGCAGGGTGGCAGCCAGCCTTCTCTTTGCCTGATCTTTCTGGCTTTTGCCAGTACTTGCTTCCAAGTAGAATCTCTCCTAGCTCCTCTGTCAGTCAGGGTACACACTGTCAAAGTAATACTTTGCTTTGGTTAATGGAGCATTTTGGGTAACATATATGAACTAATATACCAGCTCATGTATTTGCTTCTTTTTCTTTAAGGCTTACTGTTTCTTGCTCAAGAGGTTTTAATTTCATTACTGCTCTCAGCAAAATCTTTCCCTTCTGCATCCTCTGTAACTGACAGTTTGCCTCTTGCTGGGCTTTACAATTCATTAGCTGATTTTTATTTTTAGTTCCTTCATTCCTGCTGTTGATAGCTGCCATGCTTAGTCTTGAAGCTTACAACTACACTGCTGTCACTTAACTGTCTTCCCTATACTTATGTGAAGTTGCTCATCTATAATTATTATGTCTTGTTCCAGTTATTTTGCTTGAAATACTCTGTTAAGGTAGAAGAAATGCACACATACAAGAAGCCTTAAACTCAAGGACACAGTCGTTTCACTCTCCTGACCACATCACACGTGGTGTCCACAAAGCTTCACAGGTGCAACAATTCCGTGATGGATGCAGGATGTGAATTAGAAAAAAGCTTCCCCCATGGAAATATTCCTGCATTATTATACTTGACAGTCTCTCTTGAACACTGGAGGGTCTATCTCTGGCCTCGGTTGGATGTGAGCCTGGACAAGTTGTGCCTCTGATGTCCTTCAGGGTGGCGATTTCTAAAGCACTGCTATTCTACCTCTACAAGCTCCTCTCAGAACTTGTGATGCAAAATCAGGACACAACATTTGTTTGGGATGCTGTGCATTACCCGCCCCTTTTCTCTTTCTGCGCATTTTCCTGCTCTCCATCACTCAATATTCTGAGAGCACTTCTGTTGTTTGCCACTCGCAAACTCTATTCCTTGCTGTCTCCTAGAGCAGTTGTTCCCTACACAAGGACTGTCTGAAGGGAGCAACTGTTCAGAGTGAGTGTAGTGCGATGAAGCATGTGAGGTTTTGGATACGCTGTTGAACGCGGAGCTGCAGGTATACGAACTGAGCAACATTTCCTTACCTCCAAATGGGATTCTCAGCCTTAAGCTGAGCACCCAAGGCAAATGGCATTGAGAGAGGCATGAACAGCCAAGAATGAGAGATGTTGCTTGGGCAGGGCTGACAGAAAGGCTGAGGAGAGCAGTGCAGCTTTAGCCCCCCTCCTCTTGTGGAGAAAGGCACATTGCTGTGGACAGCCAGAAAGTGCCTGTCTTGATCTGAGGATTTTTGTACCCTTGACCATCGTCTGGGAGATGTGATTTTGTGTTGGCTGTAGGAGTCCAGAGGGGGCTCGGCCTTCTCACCTTTTGTCCCTCCTTTTAGGAGCTAGAGCATTCGATTGCGGGAAATGCACTTTTCATGCCCTCCTGTCTTGAGTATTTAGGTACTAAGTACCAGGAGCAGGAAGGACACCTGAAAGACCAATCTCCCTTTGCTCCAGTGAATGTCATGTGCCTTGGGCAGCGTTGCTTATTGTCTGCACTTGCTGAACTAAAACTTGTGTAGCCATTTTCTGCAAACTGCTGTGAACAGCTTCATCAGGAGTGAAGGACCTAAGCTTTGGCCCTAGATACATAGAAGGACAGGATGGCAGTGCTCTGTACTGTAGCCATGTTCACATCTGGCTTTGGTTCTGTGGGGACATCACGCTGGCCACAGCACCCCTAATAGAACTATGGGTCTTTATTCTGCTTATGGAGAGGTAAGGCTCTCTTGCAAGAATATACAAGTGTCAGAAACCTCTAGAGATTACCTGGACAGTGGTTTGTGCACTAACAGTCTTACAGGATTTCCTCAAGACTGAACAGTTGCTGATGACACAGGCTTTTCTTTGGTTTCCACATTTTTTTATGTTTACATTTGGCTTTTCAGTTTGGCCTCTGCTTAGAGTGTCCCTCTCTAAACAAGTATCATAATAATGAACCTGTGTTCTGCTGTAGGACTGAAAGGAATGGATTATTTCTTGCAGCTGTTGGAGTATTCACTGGTTTACTTCAAGGCAGGGAGCAAACAGGAAGTGTCTGCTGTAGGGGTAAGAGGCAAATGCAATGCTGATGGATTCTGTTTGTGATGCCAGTATCTGCTAAGTCAGTCAGCAGCATCTGTGAGTGGTATGAATGACTGTTGGGAAAATTGTTCTAAAAAACAATGAAATAATTGGTAAAAAGGAATTAAATATAGAATTAAAAAAAAAACACCAAACCCCAAAACTTCATTTAGCCAGTTATTTACCAGAATAGTCTCCTACCTTTGATTGCTTGTATAGTTTCTACATACATATATTTTAATTTTCACATACATACATGCTTAAGCACCTTTAATCTTAGAATTGTGGCTTCTCCATTTTTCAATATTTAATCAGGTAACTGAGAAGGAGATGCCCAGAGGCCTGTTCATTGTGGATATAATCCACATATAATAGCTTTACAGTTAGAACACTGCTCTATTTTTTCAGGATAGCACTTTTGTTTCTGGTGCTTTGTCTGCCTTTGGCATCTGCATGTCTGCGATGGAGTGTGGTCCTGGGTGAAATAGCTCATCCAGACGGCATCGGCAGAACCTAGCGCCAGAAAGCAAACCTATGGAACTAGACCGAGTAGGAGATGATTAATTCTGGTTGACTACACTTTAAAAGTGCTGATGTCTCCTGCTGAGGAGGAGAATCTTTATTGCAGAAAGATGAAAAAGAAACAGCACCAACTCTGGCATGTCTCTTTACTCCCCTTTTTGAGGAAGTAAGCTCTAAGAGCTTACAAGTGTCATGTTTAGGGAAGCTGCTCTATCTCTTCTAGGTGGAAATCTTGAAGAAAGAACTACCTCTTCCACCAGGTTGGAACATTCTGTCTGGGCTTCTAGCACAGTCAGACTGAGAAGCTGCCTCTGAGGTGTGAAGGTGGAAGTGGAGCTGTGCCCAGCTCAGTGCTGGGTTGTGGACTGCGAGGCAGGACAGGCAGTCGGCTGTTGGGTGTTGACGGGAGCTGCACATAGTGTCTCAGAGAAGCTGCTTGGTCAGGCATGTGGAGAGGCCAGAGATGGGAGTCCTCCTGTTGGACAGCTTGTGGAGCAGGCTTGTTGGAAGTACCTGTCTGGTCAAGTAGGTCCAGTCAGGAAAACAGCAGCGCACAGGGCACGTGTCTTCTGTGGAGCAACTTTAAGTTGCAGAAACAAACCCAGAGCCATGAAAAAAAGGGGTCAGAAGCAGATTTTGGGAAGGGGAACCATCTCTTATGGTGGTGTTGGCCTGGCAGGGCAGCAGGCAGTTGGCACCTGGCACCACCAGGTACAATGCTGCTATTGACTTGCGTTTAAAATGTAGCCTAGGCTGTCGGGGTTCTTTGGAGACAAATATTGTCTAGTTTTATTCTACTAGAATGAAGTTTCATGCTGGTGGTTGATAGTCTGGTGGACTTTCAGCATTGTACACAAATACACACTTAAATTTTTTGGCCATTTTCTGTTAGTTCTTTCAGATGTGAAAAAGTCTAACTGGTTGGGAGAAGTTTCTCTGCCCAAATCTTGAGGACACACAATTGCATTTCAAGGAACTTTTCAAGCAGCCAACACTGAATTGATTATTTCTTTTTTTTTTTAAAGTAAGCCAGAGTCTCAGCTTGTACAAACTGTTGATAACAGACAGCTCCACTGTGTAGGTGAGGCATGGCCTGAACGCAGAGTGAGAAGAGAGGACCTCCTTGTTATCAACGTGCCTCTGGCTTTCTGACTTCTGGCAAATTTTTGTTGTTGGTATCTCTTCAGTTTGCCTGCCAGTAGAGCTGAGATAATATTTTTCAGTTCATGGGACAATGAAGGACTTTGAAGATAAAAGCACTACTAGCTATTACCCTTAGCTTTCCATAAAACTGAAGCTTGTAGTGTTATTTAACTTTCTATACTGTGGATCTCAGAGCAATTTACACATATCTAATAATCAAGAACTTGGAAGTAACTGTGTGTTGCCAATGTAGCGAAAGTGGAGCTGTGAGAACATGCCTTGCTCCTGTTTTCAGGCATCAGGCAGGAGAAGATATTGCCAATTCTTGCAGTAGTAAATGTGGGGTTTTTTATTATTCAAGCTTTACCTGCTGGAGTCATGTGAAAGACTTGAGCAGCCGGGGCCAGAGGGAAAATGTCATCTTTCCTAGGATTTTGTGACACTGATTGCTGAGTTGAACACTGATTCTTAAAATTTAATTAGTAATAATGTCTCAGCATACTAGGAGTCTCATTTTACTGATCAGATGTTGTTTTGATTTAGATGAAGGGATATTTCCAGGCAAAGTTGCTGTATTTTGCTGTGTTTAGTAATGTGCATATTGGCAAGGTAAACATAGCTCATCACTTGAGAGAATTTGTCTATAGCAGAGAATTTTTACACTTCCAAGTGTCCAACTACTGCCCAAGCCTATACTGGAACTATCTCATCATAAGATAATGTAATTGTGGGTCTCTAGTTCTTTCAGGTCTGTTTATAAATGAGGTAGGGTTTGTGCAGAGGCATGCTCATTAGCCAGCTAATATAGCTGGAGGAAGAATCAAACTGTCAGTTTGTGTTCCTGAAAGATTCTCTGGGTTTTGTTGTGGTGTTTCGTTTTGTGTTTTTCCCTTTGACAATATTAGATAATCCGATAAAAGTTACTGTCACTCATAGACAAAATAATAAAAGCCCCTGAGGTAGCACAAGTCAAGGGCAGAAGTCACCAGCTCTTAAAAAGCAGCTCTCTGGGTATAGGTGAAAGAAATCCTGCATGGATGCATTGGGAAGAGAAGACATCTGTAGTCATGTTTGTACATGAGGTGTATAAGACCTAAGGGATAAGGTTAATACAGTGTTACTTTTCTGGCTTGGAGCAGGAGCTCAGAAGTGACAAGACTGTAAAACATGAGAAACCTACCAAAAGAGGTTGTTCACTTGGGTTCTCTTCTGTTGGGTGCCTGGGCAAGGGCGTCACCTTGCTGTGAACCAGCAGGGAAGTTCTTGGTGTCTGTGCCCTTTTGTAGGTGCTTTCAAAACAAGAGAGCATTGAAAGATCCTTGCAAACTATTAATACTTCTTCACTGATGTGAAGCTTTCCTTTGACTGTTTTGCAGCTGAGGCAGCTTTTCGGGAGTGCCGTGCCTCCTTTCCCTCCAAAGTTTTACCTGGTAATGACCAAGTCAATGGCAGATGAGAGGCAGTCTCAGCTGGAGCAGTACCTTCAGAATGGTAAGACTCACTATAACAACGTGGTCAGCTTTCATGTGTAGGGCTTAAACCTTTGAGGATGTGTCTACAATTGTGACTGCAGGGTACTTTACCTTCTATACTGAGCTGAGTAAGGGTGTATCTAAAAAGCTGGGGCTGAGCATTGGAGTCTTGCTCTGTCTGTTGTTTCACTGGCTCTAGGACAGCAGCAGATGATATTTCTCTTATTTCTGAAGCAGCTGCCTTTTTGCAGCTTTCCCAAAAAGTAAAGGTGCAGTTTCACACTAAATTTAAGCTAACTTGACCTTCTGGTGGCAGTCTGTAGTCTGGCTGTTCTCTGTTCTTCTGGATCACGGGCTGAGCCACCCATCCCTGCTGCTTCATAACTGCCAGAGCTGACACAGGGCCGGGTGTGAGAACTCATGGCTGGTGGGTAAAAGGGATAGGGATTGGGGGGGCGGCGTGCAAAAAAGACAAGCCCTTGGACTGGTAGAAGTGCTTCAGGGAACAGAGCTCTCCGTAAACCTCTTCCCTTCAAGGGTTTCCAGACAGGCTTGTGAGAATTACAATAGGAGTTTGTAGAAAAATTCAATCTCAGGTGCAATGTGTTGTGTTATAAACCAAGTCTGCAGGATTCCTAGAATACATCTCTTGAGTTTCACGTAAGACCAGAAATTTTAAAAGTACCCATTTTTACTACCTCAGAAGGGTGTGAGGTGATGAGCTTAAAAAGGTTTTGTAGGCTCTGTCTCGGGTTCTTTGTGCCAAGACTGACAAACTCAAGATCAGTCTTTAAAATCATACTTAGTGATTATCCTTTTCACTTGAGTATTCTACAGCTCCTTTTAGTTACTGGCCATGAGTAACTGTGGAGTTATGTGGCCAAGAACCTTGGTGTATTCTTGCTTTTGGGGAAGAGAAACGCTACCTATATTTTGCCCTGTTAGTAGCTTCAGTGATTTAACAGGCTAGTAAAGGTAGCTGTGCAAAAACCAAAGGATGAATAAAGTAGCACTGATAGTTTAACCAACAGTCATTGTATACATCTTGGTTTTAGACACTAGCCATGTTTTTTTATCTTTTGACTAAGTTTGGTTTCCTCCCTCACATTTTCCTGTTGTTTTTCAGTTACTTTGGATTCAAATATTATCAATAGTGATGTCTTCATAGATTTTTTCCGAAAGCTGCAGCTGGTAAGTTTTGAATTTTTCAGCCAAATAGTTTGTTATATGAAAGAGTTTAAACATTATCCTACCTCCTGAGTTCAAGGCTTCCTCTGCTATCTTCCTTTCCTTGTGTTCTTAGCGTATTGGTGTATCTTGTAAAGCAGTGAGTTCCAATGACAGAGTGCTCTCTGAAGCCTGGGTGGTGATAATAATAGTGTTGCTATTGTTTTGGCCGTGTACGAATTTTTGTCACACAGAAAGAACTATTTGCTTTGTTTTTATAACCCACGGCATATCTGATGAATCTTTTGCTTCTAAACAGTTCCCAGAAGAGTCTTTGTGAGAGCTCAATAGAAGGATTACACACATTCTTGGATTTTGCAACTGTAAATGCTTTTTGGTAGTGTCAGTGCTTTGGGCTGATAAGTGTATTGATGACTGCTGTAAAAATGCATGTTCTCTTACCTTGCAACTGTAGTGATGGGCAGAATCTGCCATGTATTTGGGTTGTTGCAACCTAGATGACTTCTGATAGCTCTTGCTTGCGTCTCACCACTGCAAGGTGCTGCATGTCCCTTTTTTTTCCCCTCACCTCTTCTCTAGCTGCTGTGGCTCTTATGAAGACAGTAGTCTTTTGGAGTAGGTGGGTGCAGTATGACTCCAAGAGCATTTTCAGGGAGGGGAGGCTGCTGGGAAGTGCTTGGCATGCTGATGGTGCTGCCGTAACCTTTCTTACCCTGAGTCGTTCTGGAGAGAGGGGAAGTTTTGAAGAACTGACTAAGGTTTGTGTCTCAAGAGCTCTTCACTTGCTATGTGTGATTAAGGTATATAAAGGGAGTTCAGAAAATGGTGTGAAGAAGTATTCCTAACACATTCTAGAAGAGGTTTTCCTATATTGTAAAAAAAGATACAGTTTATTTACAGTCTCTTGGATTCAGACGTACTGAAGTGCTTGAGACAGTGATTGAAAAGCCCCTTATGATTGGGGATTTGAGAAGCAGTCTCTCTTTAGTTCTAATCCAATGCCTGTTATAGCCACACAACTCCCAGCAATTACTGCTGAGTCTTAATTAGTCTTGATGACACTGATAACAGATCTGCTAAAGAAAGTTAAACCCATCAGGAATGCCTGCAGTTTGCCCCCAAACACTGCCAGCTGACTTTTTGGACAAAGTTCTGGCAGGAAATAACTCTTCAAAATGCATGTTTGCAGTGTTTGAAGATGTCTTTTGGCATGCCAGTACTGTGGATTTTTCTGAACATACCGTCAGAAATGATGCTTTATATTTTGGTTTTTCTTTACTGCAGGCCCTTCTGGTGAAGAGGGATGATGATCTGATAAGTACATATGTAAAACTTACCTGATTTATGGGTTCTGTACGTGTGTGTGCTTGTTAAGACGTGATAACTATGCTGCCAAAAGCAAACAGTTATTTTGTACAGTTAAAGGTAGGCACTGAATAATAGCTTAAATGTTAGTACAAGGCAAGTACCTTATCAAGACATAAAATTAACCCACAATACAATGAATTTTTATACGCAGTATTTAGGCTTCTTGCTCGGCAGGACAGTAGTTCTCCAGCTTTCTTGGTTTACAATTTAAATTTAAAATGATTGTGCTTACATAAACTACTGCTTCATAATACAACTAGCAGTAGTGCTTTATGTGTTCTTTCATTATGGTAAAGAACAAACTCCTAAGAGATCAAATAACTGTGAAAGACAGGAGTGCATCCACTGTCACTAGCTGTGCACAGTATACTGGAACCATCAACACAAGAACAACATGGACCTGATGGAGACGGTCCAGAAGAGGGCCACAAAAATAAGAAGGCTCGAACACCTCTTATAAAGACAGGCTGAAAGAGTTGGGGTTCCTCAGCCCGGAGAAGAGAAGGCTCTGAGGAGACCTTATTGCAGCCTTCCAGTACCTGAAGGAGGCCTGTAAGAAAACTGGGGAGAGACTGTTTACAAGGGCATGTAGTGATAGGATGAGGGGCAATAGTTTTAAACTAGAGAAGGGTGGATTTAGATTAGATGTTAGGAGGAAGCTCTTTACTGTGAGAGTAGTAGAGCACCGGAACAGGTTGTCCAGAGAGGTGGTGGAGGCCTCATCCTTGGAGACATTCAAGGCCAGGCTTGATGGAAGTCAGGGCAACCTGATCTAGTTAGAGATGTCCCTGCTGACTGCAAGAGGGTTGGACTAGATGACCTTGGAAGGTCCCTTCCAACACAATGCATTCTATGACTTGTGAGATGTTTTATGACAGTGACGAAATTTCTGTAAACGTTGAAAGGCATGTAGCAAAGTTCATCTTTAAAGCACCTCTGTACTGTTCTTCTCCATTGTTGTAGATGTGTAGGCAGCTTAGGAGTGAAAACATAGTTAGGGTTTCAGTGTTACTGCTACGTACTGTTAAAGCCAGGCGTGACCCCAAACTTGCTGTTGTTTATGTTACATTGCAAGAGGGATGATTAATGAAAGATTCAAGAATGAAACATTGTTAAAATGATGAAATAGTGTGCTCTTTTTCTGTCAATGACATGGACTGGCTTTGACTAGTCTGTCTCGGCTACCTGGAACAAGTCAGTGCACACCTGTACAAGCAACATGGGAGGAGCGACAGAGGAGACCACACTGCAGGTGGAGGTGAGCAGGAAGCACTCAGCCTCTCTTCTGCCTCCACAGCTATTTACTGAGCATAGAGTTATCTGCAGGTGAAATCAGTGCAGCTTTTATAATAGAAACTTTCAGTTTTAATAGAATGAGAAGAAACCAGAGGTGAATGAGACTTGCTGGCTAGGGTTTTTTCCTAAAAATTCTAATGCTGACCTTTTTCACCTCTGTTTTTCATTACGAGAGAGAATAGAGCTGTCTTAGGTAGTTGGCTAGTGCTTGCTTTGTTTTCTTGGCTTGTATTAAACAGCAGTATTTAAGCTTCTAGCCGAAGATGTTGCTATATGTCACTGATTAAAATAGAAGATGCAAAGGAAAAATCAAACCTTTTAAGACCTTTTTTCATCCTTGTCCTGTTTTTTGCTTCTGAGTGGAGCTGTGAATGGTATGCAGAGATCAGCACTCCCTGGAGCGGGGGTGCTGTGCAAGGACCGTGGCTTTACTGCAGCTGTCTAACAGGGTTGAACATGACTCACCTCTATCTGCGCTCAGCATCACACCAACCAGCTATATCCCTGATCAGAACAGGGCAAACTGTTCAAGTGGGGACAAGTCCATGTGGGTTAACCCTGCTTTCCAGGCCCCAGAGTTTGTCTAGCACCACCTTGACCTGTTGCACAGGTTATTATGGTTTGCTCCTTACAGCAGGCGTGCTCTGGCTGTTTGTTTCCCCAGCAACCTTATCTCATGGGAGAAGTTGTCAGGGGACAGCAGGGCTCCTGACACTTGAGGAAGTATTTTTGCACAATGGTTGCTTCGATCAAAATAGACATTGCTGAAATATTTACTAACACTCTCTTGTAGCAGAGTTGAAAAACTAACCCCTAACCTCCCTGCCCCTCCACTCTTCCAAATTCTGCGGAGTTGGCCGGGGACCAAGCTGAAGAGACAGATTCAGTATATGCCCTACTACCTCCAGAATCTAAAGACAACTGGCACAGCTCTTGCAAGAAGTTATTAACAAAATGAAACTGGTGTGGCTGTGTTGTGTCGTCTTTTTCATCAGGAGAAAGACGGTATGAACAGATACATACATCCCTATCAATCTTATTTTAATGCAGCTCCTCCATCCTTGAATGCAATCTGAGATCATGGTCTGTCTCTGTACTGGGCACCCATGGAGTAACCTGGTTTATTCAGGATGCAGCTGTGAGGACAGCCAGCCATTATACATTTATGAGCAAAATTGAGACCTATTTCCTTGCAGCAGCAGAGATTTGGAGTTAGTGATCTAGGAGACTGACCCTCTCCAGTCTGTGTTGCTGGTAAGCAGCAGCCTTTAGCATGAGCAAAATGATTCAAGTGTTGGTGAAAGTACAGCTGAAAAGTTTCTGAGAACTTGAGCAAATAGAGCCAACCAGTGCTTGACAACAGACAAAAACCAGTGTTCTTATATGGTCCTTCTTCAAAGGACTCTTAAGTAAGGTGGGCTTCCTCCTGAAGAGCAAGCATGAGGCCAAGGACTGAATACTGTAAGAGACGTATGGTATATGTGCTATTGTGAGTGTAGGTAAAACATAACCCAGAAATCTGCCAGTCAAAGCTGGTCTGATTATGGGCTGCATTTTCTTGGATAGAGCCCCTGCCTCTGACCATGGTCTCAGCTTCTCTGCACTTGCAATGCACTTAGCATTCGTGCATGCAGTGGAGGAATGCTCATTTGTACCATCCTCTGTACCCACCTGTAGTAACTCTCAACGATGTTTGGATGTACATGTGCAAACAGAAGTCAGGCTGAGTATCTACCATTTCAGCACTGCTCTGAAAATGTCATTTCTTTCATATGAAACCAGGTTGGGTTTCTTATTATGAACTTGTGTTTTAGAAGTGCAGCTGGCCAGAAATCTGTGAGAAGTTCCCATACTTTCAGACTGTTATTGCTGGGCAGGGGGGTGGAAAGGGAAGGTTTCTGGCATAGGAAGTTCTGCAGAATTTTAATTCAAAGATGTCTGGGTTTTTTTGTTTCAATGTTAGGATGCAATTCAGTCCCCTGACCTGCTGTTCTTTTCAAATATGCTGTAATAAGGGCCTCCATTCTCACCCTTTCTCCTCTTACGGCCCATGCTTCTTAGCTGAGCAAGAAATCTATTGAGAGCTTGCCAAAGGTTCAGATTAGTGTTGACTTGTGTTAAAACAAAATCACTTGATTTTAAGTTTTCTAATGGGAAACTGGGAAGAAAAAAAAAATTTTCTTCCTGTGGGGGAACTATATAATGGATCTCTTTGTTTGGGTTTTTTTTTTGTTTTGGGGCTTGGGTTGTTTGTTGGTTTTGGTTTTTTTTCAAAAAAAACAACCCCTGTTCTTTTCTTCAAAATATTTTTTTTTTTCTGTTTTCATTAAAACCAAAAAAACCCAAAGAAAATCCCCCACTAGCTCTGTATTATTCTGTATTCTAATATTAATGATTGAGCTGTGCTTCCAGCTACTGGGGCAGGCAAGTGGGGAGTGGGCAGCAGTTCTAGTTGTTTCAGGAGATTTTACCACAGGTAATAGTGACAGTGTTAAGGAAATATTCAAATAAGCAGCATTAAGAGATACAAGAAAGTGTCCCATTCTAGTTGCAAGTCATGTTCCTTGAATTTGAGGAGCAAAAGTGTAGGAAACATGAAAAGTACTGCTGAATGTGTACTGTTGCCAAAATACTTAGCGGTGTTTTTTATAATATTGGTGCCTGTTTTGAGTAGATGAGACAATGACTCTACTGCTTTTTCCAAAACTAAAATAGCAGCTTGGGAGAATATCTGAACTTTTGTGACTCACTGCTGCAGCTTTCTTTCGAAAGTATGTTTCTGTCCATTTTGGAAGTGGTTGGGATTGCCCTCTGCACTTATTGCTAACACTCATAAATGCTCTTCCTTTTGTATTTGTATTAAACTTATGCTGGATTCTCTTGTGTTATTTTAGGGACTTGTTTGTATTTGTATTTCTTCACTTAACACTGTCTTCCCCTGCCTTACAGACTGCACTGTTTCCTCCTTTTGTTTTTATGTAAGTAAATTTTTTTTGGTCTCAACTATACTTTGCTGATAAGAGGCTGAACACAAATATTTGTAATGCTGAACAATGTGTGGAGTTTCTGGCCTGGACAGTTCTGCCTTGTGGGGTAAAACCATATGATAAGAGGCCAGGGGGTTTGTGGGAAGGGGTAATCTCCAATCCCTAAATCCAACAGTTTAAAATAATCCTTATTTTTAGTTTGCCGTGTCATAGCCATATTAACAGTAATCACAAGTTGGAGATAAAGTAGGGAATTTGTCCCCAAGACCATGAAATGAAGCTGTGCCTGTAGTTCTGTAGAGTCAAATAAGACACTAAAGCAGTTTTTAAGACGACTGTAGAAACTGCTGGTTTAAGTATTAAACAGTGATACTTAATGTGAGCATTCTAGATGGGACTGAGATTTTTCTTTTCTCTAATATATCCTTTCTTGTAGATCCTCAAATTAAGCTGCCTACTGATATATTATACGGTGTTTTTGGAGATTTCAAACAGCTTGGAAGTAGCTTGAAAGTTTGGATCATGCTTTTCTTCCCCTCAGGATTGCAGAGTAGTGAGGTGGCAAGTAGGATATGCTGCTGCAAGGTGTGACTCCCTTTGAATGCTAAAGAGGGTGAAGTGGCCTTTGTGTCTTTGCCCCTGGACTGCCACAGCGGGCAAGGTAGCCTGTAGCACAGCTGCGAAAGCTGCAGGAACAGCAGGGAGGATCTGGCAGAAGCAGATGCATAAAGTCCTCCATGTTCTTTCCCTGGGGGAGCTTCAGCATTAGCAGCCCACCCCCAGAGGTGCTTCCTGCAGGGCATGAGCTTGGCACTCGCCTTCACCCCCTGGCACTGCTGAGTCCTGGGTAGTCAACTGGCTCTGTAGTGGCCTGCTTGCTCTTCATTGAGAGTCAGTAACGAGGTACGTGTCTCAATCTCATTCTGATGTTTGCATCCAATGTTTGTTCCACATATCACGTATATTTTTATCATGTGAAACGTTTCATAACAAGATATGTGCACCAAAGGCATTTGTGAGGAAGTATCTGCTCCATCCGCTTTGAGGAAAGTAGTAAAGTACTTGGGTAAACACAGGAGAAACAAGCCTTGATGTAAGAGAGGGGCTTTTGTATCTCCACAGAAGCCAAGTAATGCTTATTTTCATTAAAGGAATCACTACACCAGTCTCCTGGATAAGAAGCAAATTAGTTTGGGGATAACGATTAAGTCTGTGTGGATCCCCAGAAGGACCTCAGACAGGGCACTGGCTAATGCCTTGGGAAGGGGTTTTCTTGTTCTTTAATTCATGTAAACAGGTGTGTGGGCATGCAGCTGGTGAAATACTGGCTGTCAGGAAAATCGGTGGGAAATATGTTTAAATAAGAAAGTTTTTGGTTTTCATCAAGACTTTGCCCCATCATTAAACAAACTTTTGGCAACATGTTCTTAATTTTTAGATGTGTGGAAGAAAACGCTTTCTGTTTGCATTTGACCTTGCCTTGAAGTAACTCTTAATTGAGACAGATTTACTGGGAATTGTGGTCTTTCTAACCCAAAAAAGTTACTAATCTGATTAACTGAGTTAGTTAACTGAAGTACACCCTAGCATGTTCTCCAGGGTACATGTTTGGCTTCAGCAAGGCTTTTGACACTCTCTCCTGTAACATCCTGATAGGTAAGCTTAAAAAGTGTGGGTCAGATGAGTGGACAGTGAGGTAGATTAAGAACTGGCTGAATGACAGAGCTCAGAAGGTTGTGATCAGCAGCACAGTCTAGTTGGAGGCCTGTAGCTAGCAGGGTCCCCAGACTTCAGTACTGGGTCCAGTCTTGTTCAACATACTCATCAATGACCTGGATGAAGGGATGGAGTGTACCCTCAGCAAGCTTGCTGATGATACAAAACTAGGAGGGGTAACTGATACACCAGAAGGCTGTGCTGCCATCCAGTGAGATCTGGAGAGCTGAGCAGAGGGGAACCTAATTAAGTTCAGCAAGGGCAAATGTAGAGTCCTGCACCTAGGAGGACCAACATCAAGTGCCAGTACAGTTTAGGGGTTGACCTGCTGGAAAGCAGCTCCACAGAGAAGGACTTGGCAGTCCTGGTGGACAAGTTAACCATGAGCCAGCAGTGTGCACTCATGGCCAAGGAGGCTGATGGTATCCTGGGGTGCATTAAGGACAGTATGACCAGCAGATAGAGGAAGGTTCTCCTCCCCCTCTATTCTGCCCTGGTAAGGCCACATCTGGAGTACTGTGTCCAGTTCTGGGCTCCCCAGTGTTCAAGAGACACAGGGAAATACTGGAGAGAGTCCGTGGGAGGACTACAAAGATGATTGAGATAGGAGACTGGAACACTTATTTTACGAGGAAAGGCTGAGAGACCTGGGTCTGTTTATCCTGGAGAAAAGACTGAGAGGGGATGTTATCAATCCTTATAAATACCTAAAGGATGGGTGTCAAGAGGAGCACCAGTCTCTTTTCAGTGGTGCCCAGTGATAGGATGAGGGTCAATGGACACAAATTAGAACACAGGAAGTTCCACCTAAACATAAGAAAAAACTTCTTTAGTGAGAAGGTGATGGAGCACTGGAACAGGCTGCCCAGAGAAGCTGTGGAGTCGTCTTCTCTGGAGAGGTTCAAAACCTGCTGGGATGCATTCCTGTGCAACCTCCTTTAGGAGATCTCCAGAGGTCCTTCCCATTCTGTGAAAGAGGAGTAATGGAGCACACAGCATGAATGTCAGCCCTGCCACCCTGCTCATGCTGACATTGCAGGAGTCAGGCCATGCTCTTCTATACAGCTACCATGAAGACTCTGCAGCAAGATACCAAGAATACTTGAAACCTAAGGGCTTCCAGGGAGTCTCCTGTATCTTCCACCAGGCTAGCAGAGGTGGATACAAGGAATTCAGATGTAATGTTGCGTGTGTTATGTATAAGTACAATATTTTCCTCCACTATGAATCTCAAGGGAAGTACCTCTCCTTAATAAAACTGCCAGAAGGACCATTGCTGTTGGAGTAGTCAACAGAATGAGGAGCTGCAGCAATGAATTTCTGCCACCTCATCCAGATGCATCCCTAAGGGAGTTCTCAAACTATTCTCCATCCTCTTGAAACAAGTAACTGACTTCTCTTGCATAGGAAGGCAAGGAACTTTCTGAGTATGAGCTCAGGAAAATCTTTTAGGGAAATATGAAGGCTTGCTATAAAACCAGTGGCGAATGCCGTGTTCCTGTGCCCTGCCTTACTGTTAGGAACGGGTGCTTCACTTCTAGCCTGACTGTGTCCATCACCAGCTGACCGCCCATGCATCTGGCTTATCTACTTTAGTTTTCCAGGTGGCAAATCCCCCCTTTATTATGTCTAGACATTAAGACTGTTCTGTGAGATCACTTATTTGAGACCTGTTTTCTCATGACCTAAATGTTTTCCAGTTTCTTCTTTATATCCCCTCTCTATTTGTGGTGGTTTTTCACCCTGGGCTCTGGCACTGCCCAGCACTCCTGTAGCAGCAGCCCTGGTGTATTAAGATACCACAGACACTACAGCCTTGCTATTCTTACTGGAGATTTTCTTTATAGGCCCAGAGATAATTTTTTTCCCTTTTGGCAAGATTGTGGCTTTCCATATTCACATGCAGCTGTTTATCCACCTCCCCTTTTTGGAGTCTCTACTTCCTAGGACAGTGGTTGCCTTCTTCCTACTGACACTGAGGCACTGGGTAACCTGTGCTCAGCTTAACATTGAAGTGACCCTCCTCTAACTCTGCGGTATCTTCCTGCTTGCTGTTCTGCCTCTGCTTGTTCTGTAATCTTCCAAGCTTTAAGGGGAATTTTAGTAACTTACTGTTTAGTAAACAGTAATCACAATTGTTGATTTTACTTGAGTAAATAGGGAAATGGAACATCAGCACCTTCAGAAAGGCTACAGCAATATGGAAAGCAATAAAACAGTGTTCTCTTTCTACCTAACAGGATACATTTAAGATCCAAACCCAGAGAGCTTTTTTGGATGTTTACCTTGCTGATGGCAGCAATATTAGACTTGATATCCAGACATCAGACACTGCAGAAAGAATATTAGAGGTAAGGAGTTTCTAGAATTGTGTTGAAACTTTCCATTTGTGAGTAGTGGGCAAAAGTGAAGATAATTTCAGTCAGGAAAGGATAAAACTTCCTGTTTGAAGACATACAATAATATCTTTTGTGTTGTGTTTTTTTTTTTTTTTTACCAGAGGTGAGGTGGGTGGGGGATATTACTGATTTTTTTCTTTTTTTTTCAGGTGAGGTGTTTTTGGTTCTTGCATTTGTTCATAATTTACCTCTTCTTAATGTTACGTGCCCTCAGCTTTTATGGCATTTGGCTGTCAACTTCAAGTTCCCTTCGTATATGATAGAATCAGAAAATATATGCTACCCCTTATGGGGACACATTCTTCATTAACTCCCCTCTTTGGTTTAGCATAACGTGGGTGAAAGGGCTTGAACGCTGCACTCAGAAATGATGGTCAAAGTCTTGGCTTATGTCTTAGCTAGTGCGCTGCTGTTGGAACTTAGTGTGCAACTGATATGTCTTGGTTTTCTGCATGCTTCTCCTGCACTCGTTCTGTGTCCCGTGATGCTGCTGGGACACCACAGGGCTTCCTTTGCAGTACTGGCGCAGTTCTAATGCTGTGGCTCTGGCATGTCTGTAACAGCTGTTCTAATACATACAGTAAACAATTGCTAGTTATATTTTGAAACCAGTAGCAACCAAATGCTATTTATACAACTGGCTGACTTGTTTGAAATTTTCTGCTGGGGTTCCCTTGTGCCAGGAGAGGAGCAGCAGCAGTGGCTCTGCCTATTTAGTGTATTTGCACATGCGTGTGCATCAGCGAGGCTGAAGCCTCTCCCTTGGTTGCTCCCCTTTCCTAGTCTTAACAGCAGTAATGAAGCATACGCTGGCCGCATGGGCACTCATTTTTGCCACTGGAATCTGAAATTTCCCTTCATCATACAGAAAACTGTGCAGTATATTTCTGTTGTGCCTTTACAATATGAGTTTGTGGAGGTAGTTCTCAGCTGGCCATAGGTCCGAGCAAGCTGAACGCTCTCCTCTGTCAGGCTGACGTGTTAGTCTGGCCACAGAACACACAGTGTCTGTGCACAGTTATCGTGAGTTGGGTAGCACAGGGTAACCCCTTGCCAGCTTTGTTCTGCCATGGAGGTTGCACCACCTGAGGCAATGCTGAGACTGGTTCTTCCAGGGGAAGGTAAGTGTCAGAGCTGGCCTTAGACCCTGCAACAGGAGACTTGTAGGGTGGGAGATGCTGAAGGCAAAAAGTGCTGGGGGTGGCAGAGAGAGAGGAATTTTGATCTGGGGAGAGGGAAGTACGTGCTAACAGGGTGTAAGATGTGAGGAGACATTTTTAGGTGGGAGACTTGCACAAGAACCTTGAGTAAGGAAAGGATTTGCTAAGATCTTTAAAAAATACTAATAATCTGCGCTTGATAAACTTATTTTGCAGTGGGTGAAGGTAATTTCTAAGACAGACAGTAGCATTGTATGTTGCATTTATAGATGTTTAATGTTAATGTAGCACTGCAAAGAAACAATGACACTTGAAATGCTGCAGACACCATTTCTTCTTTTGTGGTCTTAAAGATGAGCTAGGTCTATGGCTGGACTCGGCCTTAAAGGTTTTTTCCAACCTAAATGATTCTATGACTTTTAGGAATTATTTAGCTGTTGTCATTGTAAATGTGCTGCCACATTCACTGTTCTTTTGCAGTGGAGGTGGATTTTACAACCCTCACTCCCTGACATTTTGGTGTTCAGGCAGCATACACCAGCTCATGCTTTGATCCAAGAAATAAAATAAGTCAAAATCCTACTGAATCAGAGATCTGTTAGACATGCCTGCCAAATGCCATCTGGTATGCTAAGTATTATGCTACTAAGGGATAACATGTTGAAGCTCCATGGCTAATTTCTTAAAGTAATTTGTGGAGACTTCTTAGCACAGAGGCAGGCAGAGGGAAGGAGGGTGCTGCTGGTCGTCACTTTTTGAACTTTTGGTTTTGGACTTCTGAAACTTTCTTCCCGCTATACCTGGTGTCTAAACTGAATGTGAGGCAAGTGATTTTTATGCTCTGCTGCCCTCTCCAGTAATAGCCCTGATATTAAGTATAAGAAAAACCTCCTGAATGTGTTATTTATTTTAACTTAGAACAATTCTTCCCAACCTATTTTTAGCTTGACGTCTACTTTTTTTTCTGTGCACAAAAGCATATTTGCTTTTTAAACCAGCTGATGCAGCTGGAGGAAGCCCTTCTGAACTGTGGAGATCAGTGAATTTACAATGCTGTCAATGTGACACAGAGCTAGAAGTGTTTTGGGTTTGGCACCCTTTGGAAGAAGACTAAAAACCGGTACTTCCACCTTATGCTGAGACAAAGACAGACCGGCTTCTCTGACCAAAGCATGACTCCTCTTATCAGGTTGCATAATCTGCCAGATGAGCTATGACAGAACTATTCTCGGGGTGGAAAGTTTTCTTATAGTTGCCACCCCGCCTTCCTGAGCAAACTCAAGAGATGGTTACTGCAGAATTTAGGAATGCTCCATGTGGCACTGTGCTCTCTTAGGTTATGGCTGCTTTAACTTGTTTTGATTTTTCAGGATCTAAAGCAGAACAAGACAATTGCCCCAGTCTCATTCAGCAGTCTCAAGTATGCTCGCCTCTGCCTCACTTTTCTGCCCACGTTATATTGCATTGTACAAATAGAACCAACAGAAAAGGCAGAAGTTACTTCTGCCCTTTTTCAAAGAAGATGTAGAGGGGCCACAACAAGCTAAAGACAATCCAAATGTCAAGATGCGTAGAATTTTTCCTCCTTAGGCACTGTCAATAATGAAAGCTCAACAGAGGCCGAGACTTCACACAGAATTGTAGAACGCTACAAGTTAAACTGTTGCTTCCAGTAGAGGGTCAGGGTTTTTAGATATTTCCTAGAAGATCAAGAGGGCTCTGTCAACTTGGAAAATGCACAAATCATGTAAAAATACGTATTTGTGATGCTCCTGAGCACTATTGTTAGCTCAGAGTACACAGTGTTCACTGTGCAACAGGATTTGAAAATTTAATGGTAAAGATCTGGAATAACATGGCAGATGCCTTGTATTTGAGGATACTTAAAGGCATGGCAGAGTAGTAAACATTTTCTATTTTATTACGTTTTTATGTTCCTTTGAAACCTATTAAACTCCTCACTAACTCAAACTGCAATATGGCAATGGTTATATTTGCTTTTAAATGGGCAGTTAAATGGAACATAAGGGAAAATTTAAAAACAATTAAGTATTGATGGCTTCTTCCTTATTCATGCTAATGGATACCTAAGCTTCTGACCTTTGTTTTTAAAGGTTACATTGTGCAAGATGGGGCTATCAAGAGAATTAATAAAATATTTCAGTTTCTTTTTCTTTGAAGATCATGAGGATGGAGCTCTATCTGGTAAGTTTTACAAGGTGCTTAACTTAGCCCTCCTTTGGATTTTTCTTTTTCTTGGTTGCAGTGACTGAACCTGGAGTCTGAACAGAGCTTCCATGAGCCCGCTCAGGCTGAAAGACCCATCTTGTCTGACAAACCCCCTCAAGCCCTTTCCCCACATGGCTTGGAAAGACTCATAGTGGGGGACAAAGTGTGGCAAGAGATAATGTGTTGCGGGGGTGAGACTTTCACATATGACTATCGTGTCCCTTTCAGTTTACAAGACAAGGCAACTTTACCACATGGGAACTATTGGTTTTCCCTTCTGGGCAGGCATTTGATCAGATGGCCATACCTATGTCAAACAGTTCTTAATTTACAGGTCACCTGCTGAGTTTAACAGTGGGACAGGAAACTCCTTTGTTGTATTTATAAACAATGTCTGTGGCTTACTTGCCCTCATATCATGACATGTATCCTTTCTTAACTGTCAGAAAATTAAGTTTAACCACAATGGTACTGAGCCAGTTGTAAATCAGGGTAGTGAGTCTCTTCATGATAATAAAATGTGAAGGGGCTTTTATGTTCTCGTTTGTCTGCTGATGTCCTCTTTCCATGTGGGCAGGTGTGTGGATGAGCCTGGATCCAGGCCTGAGACTGGGACAGGCTTGTGCCGCATCAGGGAAGTGAACAGTCTTTGCTGTTGACTGGAGTGAAGCTAGGCATTGCAGCCTCTGTGAGGCCTTGACAAGTCCTTTAGCTTTTTTCAGTCTTCTCGTTGGCATAAAGATGTTGATGCTCTTCTGAACCTTTCAAAAAAACCCAAGAGGACTCTGTCCAGTAGTAAACTCAGGCTTACTCAGTGGGGCAGGAACTCTAGTGTCTGTGTCTATTTTATTTATTTATTGTTCCCCCAACCCCTTCTGGTTGTGAGAAGCATCTCTGAGTACACAGAATTCCCAGCTGTCACTGCATCCCAAATGGATCTGGATAGAATACATTTCATATACTCTTCTACTGCAGTTGCAGATAGATTATTTTTGTCCTGTATTGTGCTATCATCAGGAGAATAGAAAAGTTTTTCAATTGATTATATTTCTATACATCTTTGGTATTCCTCACAAATACATCAAGTCCAAATTTCCAAAAAGTCCACTGCCAAAAAATTTTTAGATACTCATATAATTAAAACCATGTTCAAGTGTTCTGCTAAATAGTGAGAATGACTGAGAAATAAATGTTTACAAATTGGGCCTTTAGACTTACTTTTTTTCCAAAGTGAGCAGGAAAGTAGTGACCTCTGAAAAGTGACATGCTTTTCTTCCTATACTTGAGTTATACTGTTCTTGCCTGGTGTTCTGTTCAAGAAAAGCACCAGTCCTGGAAGCTTGCATCCACACATCCTTTAAATGCAGAACCATCTATCCTGCTTAGCTGTGTTTTGAGAGAAGGATATTCCGTAAGAGTGTAGTTTAAGCGGGTAGAGATATTCTGCAAGAGAGCCATATTTTGAGGTAAGGGTAGCTGTGTTTTGAGAGAAGGATATTTGGTAAAAGTGTAGTCTAACGGAGCAGAGATTCTGTAATAGAGCTACGTAAGTTTAGACTCACAGAAGCGAGGAAGGTAACTAACCTGTCACCTTTACCCTAGAATTTTTTTAAGTTCTTCTCCAAAAGCAGGCTACTAACCAGCACTGGTACATGAAAGTAGTGGCTATTCCACTGGATTTCACCAAATGTCTCTGTTTTTCTTCTTTTCCCAGTGGTGAAAAAAGTAGCAGAGTTTGAACTTCCTTATGTGAGTCTTCAGAGCATGAAAAAGTTGCACTGTAAGCTTGGGATCAGAAAGTGGTGAGCAAGAAGCTTAAGAGAAACTACAAAGATGTGTAACAACTTCTGTGAACAGAGAAAGAAATCCCTTGAATCACTTACAAAGTCTTCAAGCCTCAGCACCTTGATTGGTTTTCTCTGAGGCCAGTTTGTGGTTGCAACCGACTGGTTTCTGTGACCCTGCATGTTTTAAATTTAATCACTGTATTCCTGAAGTGCCCTTTACTGCAGCTGGCTATTCATTCCCTCTCTATAGCAAGGTGCTTTGTGGCTGCTTGCCTCCTAAATGTTATACCTGCATAATGCAGTGGCCACAAACGGGAATACACCTGTAAACAATACAGAGGAGACCTATCAAGTTTTGAGTTATGAGTTGCAACTCTGGGCAGATGTTACTTTTTATCTGAAGTGCTCGTTTCTCTATACTGATACACATAATGCCTGAGGCCACAGCTTGAGCATTTCTGTTGGTAAGTGGCCTGGCTTCAGCAGCAGAACACTCGTCCCCCTCCATTTGCTTGCACCTCAGGCTCCTCCTGAGTTATGCTGGGAGACCTGTGTGGGCAGACATGGTGAACTGGACTGGCAAACTAACCTGGCCTCAAATTGCTGGTGTTCATTTTTTAAAATTTGGTTTTGTTGGCCTATTTTTGGCCTGGGTCAGTCCCCTAGTCCTGTTTGCTGTGCAGACTTGTGGGTGAGGATAAAGCCTGGGAACAGGGAGTCTGGTGCCAAAGTCCCGCTGGTTAAGCAGTGCCCTGTGGTGCAGTGAGGCGGTATAGTGAGCTGCTCTGATGGCTCCCTCCTCTGGCTGTGGTATCTCTACCTCTCCCTACAATGACAAAGAAAAAGGGAATAGATTTTTGCATGTTTAGTGAGTTGCGTTGGCTGTGTCAGATGAATGCTACAGTAAGTACCGTGGTTGGGGGCAAAAGAGGAAGAACAGACCATGCCTTTTGGTGGCAGCAAGCAAAGCTGCTTGGCTTGTAGGTACACAGAAACTTGTTTGATGCTTGTAACTTGTCCTCTTGTAACTGTAGAGCTTGGCCTCTACAAAACTTTGTTTCTCTCTGTGCGTCCTTATAAGCTGGAGAACCCAGCAGTGTAATAAGAGCACTGTGTGCTTCTAAGCCATGACAAGTGACTATCTGAGCAGATAATTCTCCATCTAGTACTGCTTCAAAGCACAGAGGTATGAAAAGGCAGTGCTTGGGTTGTTCCTGTGCTGTGGGAGCCCTGTCCCCTGTGTGATGTGAGCCCTGCAGCCGTACCAGCCACGGGGCCTGTGCTGCTCTGTGTGTACAGTCACGTAGACTTACGCAAGCTGCTTTTAAGTAGAATGGCTCGAGCCAGTTCTTGCAGCGTGGCCCTTGGATAATGGAATGTTTAACTAGCTTTGCTGCTGTACGGATCTGATTGTGCAGCAGTAGTTGGCACTGCAGGTAGCTGCTAGCGCGAGACCAGCTCTTGTATGTCAGCTTTGCAGCACGGCACTGGATGCTCTGAGAGTCTTACCAACTTTATGTAGACAAACACTGAGTTGTTTGAGAAAAGGAGGGAAGTTTTGGTTCTGAATTATAACTTACATTCGGTACCAGCAAAAAGAAAGTGGAGAGATTGGATGACTTGACTTTAGTTTATTTCCATTCTGCTACAATATATAAAGAAAGAGTATAGTCCACACTTGAAGGGCACAACTGTTTGGTTTTGATGGTTTGTTGTTGTTTCTTTTTCTAATTTGGTAAGTACTGAGATCTTTCTGGGTTGTTGTCCCACTATATTTAGCTGAGAAATCAAAACACCATATTTAGAAGTGTATCTTCATTTTTTTGTTACTTTTTTCCCTTGGCATGGAAAAGGTATATGGATCCTTCTCTTGATACACAGCTGATGGATTGTAGAGCTTCACTGAATTTGCTGTATATACAGGTAAAACTGAAAGGTCTTTAGAGTTTTAAAAGCTGACTTACCAACATTTCAGGAATTTATAGAAAAGATTATTTTAATGTTTATAAATAGTTCCTGTTTAACACTGCTTTGTTGCACTTTTCTAAGTGCTGAGTGTAACTGGTGTTGATTATGTACATGTTCATTTTTTTCCTTCAGACTCCTCTACTAGAGTTTCTAACCCATCTGTGTTTTGTGCATGGGGAAAAGTATTCCAAAAAAGGGACATATTTAGGTCCAGTCTGTTTTCAAGTGTATCTGTATGTCTCTATATGTAGGCACTCTGCCATGATATGAGTGCATTTGAATTCTGAACTGTAGATCTGTTCAGTTGTACTAGCTTTGGAATCTACTAATTCAGGAGGAAAGAACAGTGTAAAGTAAACTTGTCCCAAAAATCAAAGGCCTTGTTTAAAAAAAAAAGCTTTCTGTGTGTTTGTGAATGCTTGGGTGTGAAAGGAAATATATTTTTGCTGATTCTTTTGCTATTTTTAAAAATTCTTTTAAGGCAATCCAGGAAGTTGAGAAGAATTGGGTTAAACCAACAGAAAGGCAGATGCAGGAACTTGAGTTTCTACAAAAAACTGCAAACAAAGCAAAGGTAAAATAGTATTTTAAAAGCAATATAAACAGGTCAAAGGAGTGTGTTGGGGGCAGGGGGGGGTGTCTGGTGTGATGTTTTGTTTTGGCTTCCTTTGGTTTTTTTTAAGCAGTGATACTAGAGGCTGTGACTTTAAAAATAGAGATTGGTTTTGTGGAGTGGTTTGACATAGAGACCCAGGTCTCCCATCTCCTGGTCAGACACTGAGCCACCAAATAGAAATGGAGTTTCCCATCTCTGGTAGCATTTTAAAATATTCCAACAAAAGGACTTGAATCCGAAGGGCTAGCAATAAGTTTTTGACTGTGAATCTTACTCTTCTCTATTTGCTAAACTCAGGTGTGAAGGTTTGTCATCCAATTTAGGAAATCAGATGGACAGTCAGACTGCTGTTCTCAGTGTTTCTTACTCACTTTTATCTCTTCACGTCATCATATTTAATAAGCATCCAGGAGATGCAGCTCATTATATCCAGTGGGGGAAAAAAATGTTTCTAAGTCTGGACTGTGAGTGTTATTATCTGAGTCAAGCATTGACATTGTGATGAATCTGTGTCTTCCCAGGAGAAAGAGTATTAGGAATCTGAAAGATTTGTCTTATAGCCTTTTTCATTCCTCAAATCACTAAATGTCACTTGACTTTGCAGCATATTGCTTTAGTTCTGCCTTTTTGTTCCAGTTCCTGGAGCTGATTCGGGAAGTGCAGTTCTATGGATACATACGGCTTGATCCTTGCATTTGTGACTATCCAGAAGAAGGCTGCTCAGCTGACATCTATGTTGGCAACAATGAGATTAACTGCTGCATAAAACTGCCTACTAACCAGACTAGAGAGGTCAGCTTTAAAGTCAACAGGTTAAGAAGTTGGCAGGTTACTTTTCTTGTAAGTACTTCATTGACTTTATCTGAATTCCTTTCTTTTCATGAAAGCTAAGGTTGTCAGGGAAGAACAGATCTGGGGAAAAGGGGGTGACCTGTTTTAAATCCCTCTATCTGCCCATATTCCCCTTCAGACCTACCCTGAAACATATTCCTTTGGCAGCCTTTACAGCAGTCAGCCATCTAGCCTACTCTGCTATGTTTTCGTCCTTTCTTGGCATTCCATGTCATATTTTGCCCCTTTCCTTTCCTGTTGGAGGTAGAGTTGTCAGAGTTTTGTGTGGGAGCAAAAGAACTGCTTTTGCCAGCTTTATGCTTGTAAAGACTCCCCCTTCCTACCTCCTATACTTGCTCACTCCCCCAGGAGAAGTGTTCTGGTACAGATCTTCAGCTGCTTTATTTATATACTATATAAAATGAACCTAATTTACTAATTCTGATTTAAAGCTGATTTTTAGTGCCGTTTTTAGCTGTTTCTTCTACTCATTGGTTGTGTTTAGTTTTTGGTTGTATTTTTTTTTTCCAGAGTGCTACAAAGGATGGTGAAGAAGATGCTCTGGAGCTCAGACTTGAGTACAATGATTCAGGCACATGGCAGTGGATAATTTTGTACACAAAACAGGTTAGTTCCCAGTCCTTTTAGGAAAGGATCAGAGTAAAATGTAGTCTTACAGGCACAGGGGATCTTCAGAAGTGGTTGGTCCATCCCTACCAGAGTGCAGTGGCTATGCTTTCAGGCAGGGGCAGAGGATGGGGAAAAGTATTTGAGTTTCCAGTGTGAGGGGAAGAGGTTTGGTTTGTTCGTTTCTTTTCCATTGAAAAGAAGTGTCTAGCACTCAGCAGCAAGCCTGTGATGGAATGTGGAGAGGTGGCATTTATTTACTGGTCTCAGTAAGTATCCAAAATCATTAATTGGTCAGACCTGCCTAAGGTCAAGGGCTCCCATTTTCCATAATGAATCCTATTGTTCAAATATAAATACATGCTATATTAACACAGGCTAATGGAGGGTGTGAATATGTGACAATATGACTTGTTTTTTTCACAGATAAATAATTCCTAAATAAGACTTAATAGGGTGTCATTTCTCTTACTATTTTCAGGCAGCTTTTAAAAGAGAAAAGTATCCAAGAATTCAAGTATCAATCTGTGGTTATGCTAGCAAATATCTAGGCTCTGCAGGATCAAAGACAGCGCCAGGCTCAGTTGAGGTACAGAGCTTCTATAACAAGTATAAAGCCTGTTCTTCAAGTGCTTCTCTTGCCTCTGAAGCCCACTCAGCAGCAGACAGGGTTTTTGAAGTAAAATCAAAATGCTTAATCTCTCGCATGACTTCTGGACTCTGGGGTGCTGATGCAGTTCACACGGCTATTTAATAAGTGTTAATTCCCTGCCTTGCTTAAGTTTTGTAAGAACATGAGCCCTAAGCAGTAAGCTTTCTAGTTTCTTTGCTGTTGGAGAACAAAAAAAAACCCTAGAATTGCCACAGTATTAATTCTCCTGTGAAATCTATTAGGGTTATGCTCGATGTAGTAACTTTTTGCTTAGAAAACCTGCATCCCACTTTCCTCAGAACTGTGAGGAAGAGCTAAAGGCTAGTAAGGTGCTGCCACGTGGAAGAAACAAGGGTTTTATCCAAGAGCCCATTGCAAACAATGGAGAGTGGATGATATGGAGCTTAGTCAGAGATGGCTCCTCCCTCCATCACTGATCCTGTAGGATATTTTGTCTTTGATTCACCTCTCAGTGCTTAATGCCCTACCCGAGATGCCTCCTTTTATAGACCAAGCAGTAAGGTGGATCTCCAGGGTACAGTTCAGATCTTAACTCAGGCTGTGTCATCCCACAGAGTTGTGCATGCTCATGGGCAGCACAAGGATCTGAGAACAACTCTGCTCCTCTCTGAGGTGCCTTTGCTAGATCCCTAAGGTGTGGGATGAACATGTACTGCTCTGTTCATATTAGCTGTGCAGGATGTGATTCTGAGCTGGTCTGCAAACAGTTGCGGCCATCTTGTGTAATGACCAGGGCTTTGATTTTTCAGCAGTGCTGAGAACCTGTGGACTCCAGCTTGCTTCGTTTGTTCAAGCGGTTTTGATGCTGACAGTGCCACATTTGATTAACCTTACTTAGCCTTTGGTGTAATTTGGCAGCCTTTAAGGTAGGAGCCACAGACAATGAGAGAGAATAACTTGCCTCACAAAACCAGTCATAACAATTCTTATTCTCTGCTCTGAGCAGTGACATGAGGGTTAGTCCTGCTGAGGCTGGGCTTTAATCAACTTCAGCTAGTTTGGTGTATTGGAAGGATATTAAGCACAAAAGTAACCAAGTCAGGAAAGTAATAGTTCAATAGGCAGGGACTGTAATTTTCTGGTGGAGGAGGAATGGAAGGGTAAAGTACATCTATGAATAGAAAAAAATCAATGTTCTCCGGTTTATCCTCTTTAGGCCTTTTTGCTCAGTAGCTGCTTGAAGAAAATTATATTGGAACAGGTGATGAAGGCAGCCAAAGAAGGCCAAGAAACGGTGAGCATGTGTGTATGTTAGTATCAGAATCTGCATTTAGAAGTAGTAAGCCTGCTACTCTAACTTTCTTTCAAACGTGGTGAGAGAAGACCTATTGAGGAAAAGGATCTTGCATGTTCTGACACTTCAGTACAGAATTAATTGACTAATAGTACATCTTTGCTCAGCTTTACTGAAATATTCTGAAAGTTAAGGATGGTTTAGCACCACAATTTTAATAATCTCTTGCATTCTGTCTCCGTTAATTTTTGCTGCATATGCTAAAGGATATCTGTAGCATAACTTTTGTCTGTTCTCTACTACCCAGTTGTACCCCTTTCTGGCTTTCACTTTTCTCCCACTTTGCTGGCTTGCTCCATCTGCTGCAAAGTTAATAAAATCTGATTTTGCAGCTAAAATACTTGTGCTATCTTTTGTGTATGCCTTTAAGGATGAAAATGTTTAGATATTTGTTATTTTTAAAGATAATTTCCAGCATTAATAATGCCTCTGTTTAACCTAAAGACTTTGAATGTCTGCTAACTGAAAACTTCTGAAGAGAAAAAGGGAAAGGAACATGTGTGATCTTCTAGACCCGTGCTGATTACAGTGAGCAGCGAGGCAGTGAACAGCACGTGTTTCCATAGCTTTAAACAAATGATTCAGAAGAAAAGACCAATTTTAATTTTGGAAAATATTTTCTCTTTTATTCTAAGCTTTTGTAATGGAAGTACAGTAAACCTTTAATTAAGATGAGCATTCATTGCTTGAATATTCAGCTGTTGATAGTACTCGGGTAGCTTGGACTAAAACAGAATTGAGAGAAGGGGAACTGTGCCAGTTCACTGCCTACGCTGTTTGTTTCTGCTGAGTTTCACCGAATGCTGTTTTGCTCAGCATATTTTGTTTAGAGTATTTGAGGGAGCACTTAAGCTTATGGTAAGTTTAAATTTTTAAATCTGTTTAGGAGATCAAGCTGCCTGAATCTGTGAAAAATAGTAAGAAATCCAGCATCCAACAAAAGCAGGTTAGTGAGTGAGAAATTGTCTCCAAAATGTAAATAGTGTCTTGCTTGCTAGTGATGTTTGGCCCAACCTCTGTTCTGGTTAGGGAGACTCCTAATAAATTTAATGGGAACTACTTTAGGTAGGAAAAGGAGCTAAACTTGAATTTTGGGAGGAAGAAGAGGGCAGGAAACATGTGAATTAAATGTTACTTTTGTTTAGTGGGTTTAATGGCAACTGGAAAAAAAATGTTATTTTGCTTTTTGCAAGTGTTTCTGAATGAGACATTTGAGGCTTACAGAAAGCCAGAACAGAGATCGAGGGTGTATATGCACATGCAGCTGCTGATGTGGGTTACGGACGTGTACTTGGATTCCACACTCCGATTGTTCATGCTTTCATTTTTCCTGGTAGCTGGGAGTTGTACCCATGTGGAAAATCTGACGTGTCACATATCTACACATATACATTCCTATCCTGTAAAAGATGTAATTCCAAGTTCACTTACTGGAATCAGTACTCACAGCTACTAGCTCCTGAACAGCTAAATGCATAAAAGGTGTTACTTTTCCAAGTCATCTGTTGAATACGAGATAATAAATGGAAAGGGAATAACATAAAGTGAATTAAAGTAAATACCTCTATTACAGTGTGTAATGGGCCAAAGGAGAATCTGAATTCAGGGAACAGTAGTGTTGCTTTATCTTCAGAAACAGCATAAACCCATCAATAACTGCTCTTCAATAACCTGTGCAGTGGGTTTTATTCACCCTTTATTTGAAGTGCTCTGTACTTGTTACTGCTGGATCCAGGATTGCAGGTTAGGTTTGGCCTTCAACGTTCACAAACAAAATGCAAACATAGAAGGTAGACAACATTTTCGGAATACTTGCACCTGTGATAAAAGACTGAAGGATGACGCAGTTCAGTACTTCTGCTGTGGTACAACTTCAGCAAGGACTAAGTTGCATAGCACTGGGCTTGAAGCGATTGTTCTGACTTGAACGTACTTTAAAATACCTTCTGAAATGTGAGCCTTTGGAGCAAGATAGACCGTGAAATCTCCCTCTGAATGTTTGTGAGGAGAACAGCCTTGGACAGGGCAACATAAAACCACTGAGCTTATCAGCTGTGTCTTGCTGGTACAGTGTCTGGCTGCTGATACGGAATTCTGAACTGAGACAATTACAGCTGATAATTAGAGTGGTGTTATTGAAGCAAGCCAAGGTGTGCTGTTGAGGTAAACAGCAATAGCATGGCATGCTATGCCTTGTTTTGTATAGCAAGTTTAAAGTGCTTTAGGTCTGCATGCACCGAACTGTATTAAACAATTAATATAAAATCTTAAACCATGCTTAGCTAGTTTCTGAATGCTGTGATTGCAGTGTAAGGTTTTTAAGGCTTCCCTTTCCTATTCCTCAAGTTCTCTTTGAAAGACACGTGAAAAAAGTACTCAAGGTTTATCTTTGTACCTTCTCATTTGAAACACTGTTGTTTGAGTTGGGTCTTTATAATTTTGCCATTAGTATCTCCAAGAGTC
>JAVSBS010024566.1:195773-206518 GCA_033124195.1 Coracias cyanogaster | reverse complement strand
CCTCAACATGAGGAGGAACTTTTTTACTGTGAGGGTTACAGAGCACTGGAATGGGCTCCCCAGGGAGGTTGTAAAGTCTCCTTCTCTGAAGACCTTCAAGACCTGTCTGGATGCATTCCTGTGTAACCTGCCCTAGATTCCATGGTCCTTCTTGGCAGAGGGGTTGGACTTGATGATCTCCAGAGGTCCCTTCCAACCCCTAACATTCTGTGATTCTATGATTCCATGATTCTATGATCTTTTAATAGAAAAAATAATCGAAAGTCTTCACACTGTGAGCAAGAGTAATAATTTTTTTTTTCTCATTTCACTGGTCTATCCCCAAAGCTCTCTACCAGGTTGCATTGATTCCTCAGTAAAGAAAGACTTTGATTTGAACTGAAGTCTTTCTGGTACCATTGGAAGGAATCTGTTGCAGAATTCAGTCTAATAGCACAGAACACTTCCAGGAGCAAAACTTCCCCAGTGAGAGGAGTTTGTTAGAAATTTGACCAGCCAACATGTAACTGAAGTTATGTCAAATTCTATCTATATAATACCAGTTAATTGAAGTATACAAATACAGCTATACTCTTTTTCCCCTGATTTTGTTGTTTTCTTCATCGGTGAGGTTTAATCATAACTCTAAAGTGCTTTATGTCCCTTTTTTCTTCATCCATTCAAATGTATAGCTGCACTTGCCAGAGTAAACATTATATCACACCCCAGACAGCTGAAATGATTGTCCTGCTCCTGTTAGAGAACGTCTGTGTAGCTTTGTGCTCCTCAAAATACTGTTAGGAAATTCTGCATAAACATTAGCCACATGAGGAGGTTTTTCAAACAGTATGTCTTGAAGGTGATCTTTCTTAAAGAGCCCTTGCAAATCCTCAAGGCAAATCCTAGTGATGCTGGTAAAAAACCCTACCAAGCAAATATGAAACTCTTGTGATTTGGTGGACTATTTAGACAGAAGATTAATATGAGACCTTCTTGCAAGAGCAGCCCATTTCCATGGGTTGACTGTACCTTCTGTCCCCTTTCCTAGCACCTGTCTGATGCCTCTTCCCTTTCTCCTCTGGCTCCAGAGGAGCCTCTCCAACTGCCTTTTCACCAGCAAATGTAGGCAGTATGAACTTCTTTCATAGTGTAGGTTCTGCTCAAAAGCATGGCTTGTTTTCCCAGAAAAGCAAGAAAGTACCATTTCCCTTAGGTTTCATTGTTAAAGCTATGGAAAAGAAAGTCAGCTGTCCAACCACATTTTCTGGCTGTGCTCCTTTCTTGCTCAAAAGCAACAGTGGGAGATTTTGGAGCTGTCTGTCTTCTTCTCAGGTGATATTTGCAGATATGTGTTTGTACCTCTAGGGCAGTGAAGACATTATTTGTTACAATATATAAGTTAATGGCACTACCTAAGACAGAGCTAAAGTGAATTTTCCAATAAAATATCTGTGATTTTTTTTTTTTTTTTTTTGTGAATAGCAGGCCACCAAACCTTGGATGTACCTGTAGGAAAAAGTCAGTATTGTGGAGTCTAATTTGAGCAATGGCTTTAAGCAACAGAAAGACTAAGCATCTGCTCACAACTCATCTTTTCAAAACAAAATGGGCTGTGATTTTCAGATAACCTCCTGGTTTCAAAAGGGCAGTTAATTTATACTCTTAAAGGAGTTTAAAAATATAAATATTTAATACAGAACCAAAACGTCCTGAAATTATTTAAATGAATCTTTTTCATAAAGATGGGCAGAAATTTGGTTTGGCCAGTTGCTTTGCAGTAAACATTTCAGATTTTTAAATATTTGTGGCTTACGTTCAAATGAAACAAAAAAGTTGCTAGATGGCATATAGAATCATAGAATCATTATGGCTGGAAAAGACCTCTAGGATCATCAAGTCCAACCTTCATAGCCTCAAGTGCTACATCTACTCGTTTTTTTAAACACCTCCAGGGATAGTGACTCCACCACCTCTCTGGGCAGTCTGTTCCAGTGCCCAACCACTCTCTCAGTAAAAAATTTCTTCCTAATATCTAATCTAAACCTCCCCTGACACAACTTGAGGCCATTTTCTCTCGTTCTATCATTGGTAATATGGGAGAAGAGACCAACACCAGCCTTGCTACAACCTCCTTTTAGGTAGTTGTAGAGAGCAATAAGGTCTTCCCTCAGTCTCCTCTTCTCTAGACTGAACAACCCCAGTTCCCTCAGTCACTCTTCATAGGGCATGCTTTCCAGACCCCTCACCAGCTTTGTTGCCCTTCTCTGGACCCATTCCAGCACCTCAATGTGCTTCTTCTACTGTGGTGCCCAGAACTGGACACAGTACTCAAGGTGTGGTCTCATGAGTGCCGAGTACAGGGGCACGATCACCTCCCTACTCCTGCTGGTCACATCCTCTCTGATGCAGGCCAGGAAGCTGTTGGCTCTCTTGGCCACCTGGGCACACTGGTGTCTCATGTTCAGCTGGCTTTTGAACAACACCCCCAGGTCCTTTCCTCTCAGGCAGCTTTCCAGCCACTCTTCCCCAGGGCTCTAGGGCTGCATGGGGTTGTTGTGACTGAAGTGCAGGACCTGGCACTTGGCTTTGTTAAACCTCATACAACTGACCTCAGCCCATCACTCCAGCCTGTCCGAATCCCTCTGCAGAGCTTTACTATCCTCAAGCAGATTGACACCCCCACTTAATTTTTTGTCATCTGCAAATTTACTGAGGGACCACTCAATCCCCTTATCCAGGCCATCAATAAAGATAAATAAGAACTGGTCCCAAAACTGAGTCCTGAGGGACACCGCTTGTGACCAGTCACCAACTGGATTTAACTCCATTTACCACCACTCTCTTGGCTTGGCCATCCAGTCAGTTTTTAACCCAGCAAAGAGTCCACCTGTCTAAGCCTTGAGTCGCCAGCTTCTCCAGCAAAATGCTGTGGGAAACGGTGTCAAATGCCTTACTGAAGTCCAGGTAGACAACATCCACCGCCTTGCCCTCATCCACTGGGTGGGTCACTTGATCACAGAAGGAGATCAGCTTGGTTAAACAGGACTTGCCCTTCATGAACCCATATTGTCTGGGCCTGATCCCCCTGTTGTCCTGCACTTGTCGTGTGATCACCCCCAAGATTAACCTCTCCCTAATCTTCCCCGGTACCGAGGTCATCTTCATATGCAGGAATATGAAAGAGAAAATGAAGAAGGAGATGTTAATACATGCACACAATCACATGTGCTTTTTTCACTATTTTCTGTTATTCCAGTATGAATTGAGAAGAATGGATAGCTTATCCTTAGAAGCACGTATAAGAGACATGTGAAAACCCTATTGATTTTTATTATGCATTGTCCGTCACTTAAAAAGTGCTTTCTATGTAAGGACAGTATACATTTCAATGTTGGAGCTTCCTTCAATGAACTCCAGTTAGATACCTTCTTTTAATCACTCTAAGTAACTTAGATGGTGATTTTTTTCTTAACCTTGGAATGAAGGAATTTACTTGCCCTTAGGAAATGTACCCTTGGAACACTTTGATTTTTCAGAGTAACAACCCTTTTTTTCGCCCAGTCTGCATCTATGTCTTCTGAGGGGGGTCTAGCGAGTTTGAGAGCAGATAGCAGCTCTTCTAACATGCCAGTGGCATATGTACATGTCAATCCACGTTACACAGGAAATAAGCTAACATCATCATTTTAGTAAGGAGTTCCTGTAATTTGCTGTTCCCATATTAACAGGAAAAATAAGATTCCTTAGGAAGTTTATGGCCTGAGGAGTTATACATGCAATGCACACAGATATGGTTCCCATGTAGTCTGCTGCAGTGCAGCAGTCCAGCCCACGTGGCTTGTGTCAGGCAAAGCAGGCTGGGGACTAGTGATTAGTACGAGGAGGGGAAAACAACTGGGAAAAAAGGGTTGAAAGCCTTCCCATGCAGTCTTCTGAGTGGAAACCTCTGCCTTCTATCAAGAAGAGTTTCCAAGCACATGTTATCCAAGAATGATTTACTTCCCCAGCAAGGTCTGTACCCTGGTTTCAAAGCATGAGCCATGCCCGTGCCTGCTCACAGCTGTCCTTTCCCCTGGATCCATCTGTGAGCCCTCTGGAGCCTATTCCCCTGCTCCTGCCACACTGACAGCTCCTCACTCCTAGACAGCAGCACCTCATCCCACCTACTCACAAGCTTATTTAAACAATAGCTGTGTGACACCATCTCGCTTCCAGTTTGCAGCGCAGGAGCTTGCTCACCACCTTCAGCTTTGCTACTTCTGCTGAGTAGCAAAGCTTTATCAAAGTAATGTAGAGGAGGTCAACTGGTATAGGGATGGCTCTGTCAGCCAAGCACGTGAGCAACCTGCACTCTCAGGCAGGGCTTTACAAAAGCAAGGAGCCATTCCAATGAATACTTCTATGTTATTCCTGTCAAATCAAAAATGTCTTCCAAAACTAACAGGGCTGCAACATGTTGTCTCAAATGCATGAAAACTGGAAGTCAGCTGCCAGAAAGAAACCCTGTTGACTTCCATAGCCCACAGGGCCAAAATGAAGACAGATTCTGATTACCTCAGACAGAGGTAGTCCTTCTGACAACCCATCTTACAGTAGGTTGTACAGAGTATGATGCATGGATGAAAAATACTCTGAGTGACCTGTATGGGGTTTCAGTAAATAATAACATTGGTCTAGCTGTTACTGAGAGCGAAGAACAGCAACTGACGGCATTTATGCAAATGCCAAGGAATACCTGACATTTCATGTCTCTGTTTCTGAGCAGCCCTAAGGCTTTTCAGGAGGGCTTTCTTGGAGGTCTCTCATCATATGAAAATTGTCAAAAGTCTTGTTCACGTAGAGGAGGATTCTGCTGAAAGAGTTGGTGATTTTCTCCATTACCATGCCCTGTGATTGGCCAGCTGCTCCCAGAACTGTAATGAAGGTATTTATCTCCAGGTGTTGAATGGCCACAGAGAACATACTATATATTCTCTGGCTTATATTAAAGCACATATGTATTGTCAGTTTATACTTATGTATTTCATAAGTGTATGTGTTTCATTACAGCATAAAGTGTAATCTTAGGATATTAAGGATGTGGAAGTGCACCCAGCATCAGATGCAACCCCGCAAGAGTGTCACAACAGTGTACATCTTTATCTCCTAAGCCTGGAAGACCCATAGGTACAGGTGAGCAGGAGCGAGTGGGCAGGTGTCCCCATAAGGAGAAAGGCACCATCACTCCCTGGACCTGGCAGGAGATACACTGCCAAGGCCTCCAGAGTCCTGTGGAGTTTCACTTACTGTCCTTTTCCTGCTTTTCAAAGAGTAATTATATTTACAAAATAACAGCTTTTTCTTTCTCTCTGTTTTTCTTCCAAACTTAGCTGTGCTCCATTTCTGGCTCCCATTTTAAATGTGCTTTGGCAGCAAGAAGAGCCTCAGCTTCTTTAATTTATTACCTCTGTTTATGAAATATGGATATTGGACTAACTTTACTTCTTACAATAAGTGAATCAGTGCAAATGCAATCACTTTTGGACATCCACTGTATAAAATAAGCATATTTAGATGATCAAATAAGTGTTCCCATATGCATGTTGGCTAGTATTTCGTGCTGGTATAGTGTTCTTGTTTTTCTTATGTGGTGTCCTTTATCTTTTTTCCTTCCCTTTTTGACTGTGTTGGGTCAGTCACTCAGGAAAGAAAAAAAAATTGCTTGTACCTTAAAAGAAATACTGTCTATTCAGCATATGGCATTTATAGATCTTCGGAAATTCTTTTGGGAGGCGTGCTTCAGATTAGCAGTCTTTCTCCTTTAGGGATGGTTTTAATTTGTTAGCACTTTAGATCTGTAGTCTTGAGGTAGCTCCTTTTTCAGTCAATAAAATGGTTAGTGAAATAAGGGTAAAATATTATAATTGTGTTCTTCAAATCAGATTTTTATGTGGGGTTTTTTCCCCCTGGTATGTAAATCTGTCATTCGGAGAGCATTTTTTCCTGTTTTCTTTTAACCTTCAGTGCATGTGCCAAGAATGATGATTTTAACCATGAATTACCACAGTGACTCAAAGCCAAACTGCTGGGAGGCTGCTACGCTGGGAAGAAAAGGGAACCAAAAGCAGCCCAGCTTTGACTCTAGAGTTTCTTACTGAAGTCTACCACCTTGTCTACAGCTCTCACTTCTGCTTGCCTGTGCCACATGCACAACCTCAGACTCAAAGTACCAAACCACCCATAAGGAAAGCCATCCAAATAAGTAAAGACAAAAACATACTCAAACTGTACTGGCTGCTGGCTTCCTGCAAAGCAACATCTCTGTCATAGCCAAGGTGGCACATCTGCTTATCTACCTTTATTCATCGCTGTGGTATGGCCAAAGCCATTAGCTGTGATGCTTTGTTGAAGGAGCGAAAGGACATAAAAATGCCACACATAAAGCAGCCAGCCATGGCAACACCATTACAGAAACAGCTGAAGAAGAAGTCAACAAAAGGCCTCTAATCTGCCATGGCTACACATTAAAGTCTTTGTCCAGCAAAAATTTTTGAAAATAGCATTGTCTGTACAGAGTGAATGAGAAGGGCAATGCAGGCTGACACTGTGGTTTACTGCAGCGACCAGGAAAGCAGGTGCCTTTAGGACCTTGGGACTCATCCAGTCCATCCCAGTCCCAAGGCAGAATCAGTTCTATCTAGTCAGTCAGTCAGATGTTTGTATAGCCTGACCCTAGCGTTCCTCTTGTCACAGGGATTTCACACACTCCCAGCTAGTCTTTTCTGGACCTTTAATAGCCTTCCCTGGAAAAGACTTTTCCCAATATCTAACATAAAGCATTGCTATAATTTCAGCCCATCATTTCCTTTCTCCTCACCCATGGACATGGAGAACAGATTATTCTCTTTGTTGGGCAGCAGCTTTTTACACGCTACAATCATGTTTTCCCATCAGTTTTCTATTCTCTCACACCAAAATATATGAGGAATGCCAGCAGTTGCCTTCCTTAGCCCACTGGCTGTGGACTTGACCTCCATGTGAAGACCAGTCTACATTGTCAGTTCATTGATAGCAAGACAATATGCAACTTGCGGGACAAACCATAACAATAGTACAGAAGACTTGGATGACCAAAGATGCCACTGAAAGGCAGTCTAAGATGTGTTAGTTGTGCAACACACCAGAACTACTTCTGTCACAGTCTTTGTGCCTATGTATGTGCCTGGATGGTTTGAGCCTGGGATTTTTGGTTCTACAAATGGTGAATTCATTTCTATCACTCTAAAAGATCTGCAAATTGATATGCACTTATTTCTCTTCTCTAAAGTATTCATGTAAACCGAGAATAATATTTTGCATCAGGCAGTAGATTCAGAGGGAAATTGTTCTGTAACATGACTGTTGTGATTCAGAAATCAAGAAATAACTTAGCAAGCGTCCAGGCCCCACTGGGGATGGGTGTCAGAAATCTGCTGTAGAGGAGGAAGAAGCTTGTCCTTATCAGCACTTCCCCACACGTAGTCAGGAATGCATCTTGGGGCTGGGGTTTGTGATTCAAGTGTCCTTGTCATCAGTTGGAGCATCTGGACCTGTTGCAAGAGAATGAATTGCAAGATAGCTAATGTTTCACACGAGCATAGTTAAAAGCACCATGCTGAGTAAATTATAAACATGCCTAAAAACACAGTAATGAAGAAAAGCAAACACACAAACTCGAACAGCTTCCTTTCTCTTGAAAACCTATACTGATCATGAGTTCGTTATGAAAGTGAAGTTATGATTTTGTCCAAGAAAAAGGGCTTCTGTTTGAAGTTAAAACAATTCTTAGCTTTATTATTTAAAAAAAAAGAAGGAAAAAAAAACCCTGGAGAGAGGTGTAATTGAATAGCATTTCATAACATATAGGAAGTTTCCCCATTATATTTGACAGGAACAGAATAGTTGGGAATAAAAGGGGTATGTTAACAACTCAGCGTATCTCCCCCTTTGGAACTAGTATTAGTCTATCATATCACTAAAAAATAATAAATCTTTGTAAAAGATAGCAGTTGTTTTCATAGTCCTGCAGCAAACCCCGTCTGGTACTACTGGAAAAGCAAAAAAGGCAACATACTCTAAATTACATTGTTAAAACACCTACAGCCTAGTTCATTTTCATATGCTGTCCATATGTAAGCCCTTAGCAATAGACAGCCACTTAAAAACTCTTATTCTCTGTGTGTGTGAGAGAGAAAGAGAGAAGGTAAACATGGAACCCTGTGTTTTTATTCAGACATTTTCAAGTGGAAACTATTGCAAAACTTAACTGGCGTGAAAACAATTAAACTGGATAAATAAATGAATAAATATAATAGCAAGTTTTCACATATAAAAATTCCTGAAAAGTTTTTCGTTTCATCAACCCCCTTCCACACCCACCAGAGCATATGGCCCTCTGTTTGTGCAAATCAGCAGTCTCTGCTTAAAGTGGATGTTTCTATTAACACTGTGACTAATTACTGAAAACAAACATGTGTAAGTATGATCTCTGCTAACTGCCTCTGTCAACCCATCTTTTTCTTCTTGTTATTCATTTGAGGGGATTAAGATTGCTCGCAAAAGTACAGTAGGCCTCCGCTTAGCCCGGTAACTGGCATGAATAAACAAAGCCCACCAACCACAACTGAAGTCAGGCTTCAAGAAATGTTTTTTACTTTAGTTTGAAAAAAAAAAAAAACCATAAAAAGTAAAAAAAGTTAAAATGCTGAACATAAAGAGCTTTAACACCGGACATAAAGGGCTGCTTTGGGAGTAGGTATTGAGAGCACAGCTATACAAACTGCAGTGCGTAAGCTCAGATGGGTGGCAGACATTTTGCGCTGAGGGTAACCAGTGTTGTCTCAGTATGCGAGTCTGGACATACGTGCACACAGAAGGGGCATCCAGAGGAACTTTAATGTTAGCCTTTCTTGTGGTTTTCTTCCATCCAGAAATAAAAACAAACAAAAAAAGACTCAAAGCATCCATTTGGTCTTTGTAAGATATGAAGATGAAAAGATGCAAGCAGATTTTTCTTCCAAGTGTCCTGCAAAAGATGGATTTATCTGCTGGCATGACAGCACCAGAGTGGGACACATGAGCCCACACAGCTCCTCATCTTATTGCTTACTTGGGAGTGAAGAAGAGAAGAGAGACCCCGTCTCCTTTGGAGCACGTGTGGTTCTTATCAGAGTTAAGAGATGGACAAACAGCATCTTTATGGTACAGCTTGAATGCATGTGGTCTTCATGGTTGCTGCTTCCAGGCTAGCTGTGGCCATGGAGAAACTGTTGGGCTCTAAGCTGCTGTGGCCAGCGGTGAAACCAGGTCTCAGTACACTTCTTTCTCATGCACACACTGATTGCCCCTGAGAGGAGCTAGCTCTATGAGAGGGAGATAGAATTAATAACCGCCTTTACACAGCCATGCTTCCTGGCTAACTCAAGAGCTGTGGGATGGGGGGCTCAGTGCATTTCACCTCAAGTTGTACACAGTGCAAACCCAAATTTATGCTAGAAAATTGCACAAGTCTATATTTGCTGATTTTTCCAAGTGCATAGTAAGGTTGGGAGCCAATTCCCTGTCATTTCTCATCTCTTGCACTTTACACAGGGTGTTTCCTTTATAAAACAACTTGCCTTTGGGTTTAATGATTTCTAAGGAAATATAACTCTGTCACTGCACTCTGGTGTTTAATTCCTTCTTTGTCATTAGTGTCTGCTCGGTGCAGCCCAGGGACGCCAGTGTGCTCACTGAACTGTGCATGCACTGTGTATTTGGGCTCATGCCCATGCCTGGAAGCTGGTGTTTGACCTAGACTGAATAAGATGGCCTTAGCCTTCAAAGCCAGCATGTTTACATTCCTCTGCTCTATCTAGCCTCTTTTCTTCGAGTGCCCCCAAGATAGGTGTCTTGCTGTTAGAATAAATACTTACCTTGTGCATTGTGCTTTCCTCTGGTGGCCTCAGCATGCTTTTGAAAAGGTGGAAGCATGCTTTTGAAAAGGTGGAAGCATTGTTACCTCCATTTTATGGATGGAAAAATGGCAGCAAAATGCTCAGAACTGCAGGGCAAAGCAGGGGTAGAAACAGTCGGGGAAAAACCCTCAGGTCTCTTCTCACCCAGCCCAATGTAGCCTAGCTTAGCTCAGGCCCACCTAGCAAACCATAGCACCTTGGCTTTCCCTGTAGCCATCCTTACCTCAGCAGTTCCTTCTCTCCCTCCTAAACCAAGCCTCATGGTGCAGTGGGCTGGGGGAGGCAGAAAACAGGGTTAGCACAGCAAGGCACACGCAGAAATAGAAAGTCCTTACCTATTCATTTTGAAGCAACTAGGGCAGATGCGCTGTCTTGCCTGCTCTGTGTGTATCAGAGAGCTAGGTCAGATTATAAGGTCCTGTGAACATGACAGGTGAAGAGAAGATGTATAAAGAGAGGGAGGGGAAAACTTCTGAGGAGATGAATGGAATCAGTGCTCAGCTGCCTCTGCTTCCCACCACACAACATTGCTTTGGCTGTACTAAAGGAACAGCCAAATCCACTGCTAGTGGTGACTCAATCAGAAACAGCCTCTCCCTGCCAGGGGTGGCCACTGTGTGGCAGAGACAAGGGCTCTAGCTATGCAATGGGGTAGAGTGCTCTCTGCCTCTTCTTGAGCTCAGTAGTGATACTGACCTTGTGTGCTAAGGCTATAACCATGAAAAGGAACCCAGTGATTCAGTGGTTGTTTGTTCCTACTGCTGTGCCCAGTGCATATGAGAAAATTCAGCT
>JAVSBS010024566.1:150000-190763 GCA_033124195.1 Coracias cyanogaster | reverse complement strand
CTCCCTCTTAAGTCTAAAAGGAAATGCGGTTCTTTTCTTTTTTTCTTTTTTTTTTTCTTTTTTTTTCTTAATTAAAAACCCAGACGGGATGGGGTGGAAAGAATTTGGAAAGGGGCTGGAGCTGGAGCCACCATATTATTAACTATTATTATTAATTTTCAATACAAAAATGAATGAGCTGGAATAGACCCGATTGTCATACTCTGTGGAACTTTGCAAAAAAAGTGAAGAAACATTGAAAGGTTTAGTTGGAGCAGCTGGCTGATGTCAAAGCCGCCAGGATGCTAATTAACTGCAGGCTGTGTCCCTTGTTTCTGTATTTAAAAGGAAAAAAAAAAAAAAAGCCTTTTGTATTATGGCATTTTTTTCTTTGCTGCTGTAGTCCTACATCCCACTGCAAATCATCTTTCATTTTTCATTCTGTTGACCTGGATATTATTTTATTTCTTTCAGAAACAGGAAAAAAAAATGAACATCTGTGTCTCCTTCCAATCTGCTGCACATCTGCGCGTTTTGATGCGGGTCTTCAAAGTTCAGTCAGTAACCCACGGACGCCATTCATCTTCTTGTTAAAACGTCTACTGCTGTATCCAATGCTCATGCCCTTGAGGGTTATTTTTTTCTCTCTCTCTCTTTTTTTTTTTAATTTCCATTATTGTTATAAAGAACATTGTGACTTTAATATTAGCATTTTGCTTTCAACAGCAATTAGCAATCTCTTGGTTTGCTGTTTGGTAAAGCATCTGTTAATGAGGTCATCTAGTTTAAAATCCCAGCTACTAGAAAATAACAGGGAGGAGGTCAAATCTATCATTTTGTGTATATTCTCTGCTCTCTTTTCAGTTTTCTAAAGAAAAGATATCTTTGTTATCCACAATAAGTCCTTATGACCCGTTACTGGCCTTCTGTATTTTCTACCACCTCAAGATACAGTAAGTTCTTTCTTATTGAAGTATTGAAATGACAGTTCAGTTAAAATCTTTGCGCATCTGAGGATGAGGAATTGGTTTCGTTTTTTGTTGTGTTTTTGTTTTCAGAGTTTTGAGTTCAGTTTTAACGAGGAGTTGCCTCTATGGTGGATGGGGTTCCTGGGGTGGTGGACCTAGGAGTGGCTGCTGGTGGAGTGTCAATGGGGCTCCCGGCCCCGCTGCTGGGAGTCACGGAGGAGCTCACTGCTGGTGTCTCTCCTTGCTGCTGGGCTTGGAGGGTCTGTCCACAGATGTGATGGTGCTTCTCCCAGTCCTTATGCTGGCAAAATGAGCCACAGTATCGTGCTGTGTTGCAACCACTGCAAGTTTCACTAGCTTTCCGGCCACAGTTCCAGCAACTCTAGAAGCAAAAGAGGAGGGGGAAGAGATGGGAGAGATTAGCTAGTGTCCTAAATTTTCTACTAAAAACAGCTGGCAGGGAACTGCTAGTCAAGGCTCTGCCTAACAATGGTTGAGGCATCAGTAGGTGCTCCTTTGGGTGGCTGCACCTGTTCCACAGCAGGTCCAGTCACTTGGGTACTCTGGCCCTCAGAAACCGGGCAAGAACAAACGCAGCTATCTGCTAGTACCAGCGATGCAAACTCCAAGTACACAATCATGTCCAGTCACCAGAAGCATGCTGATTAATAGAAAGTTTCAGTAAAACTTCAGCTAGTTCCTCTGCTAGATTTATTAAAACAAATAACGAAACATACACACACAAAAAAAGTGCTTCTCCAAAAGTGGAGAAGGACCAATGCAAGAAGAGAAAGGGAGATAAAGACCATCACACAGGTAAGATTTGTTACTCCAGGAAAATTTCTGTTTTAATGATCTGAGTAATGCCATTTGACTCAGTGGCGCTTCTGGCAGTCAATGGTTAAGCTGGAGCCTTAATCTTTGGCAGGATGAGGAAGCTACCGCAGAATAAGTATGCTATTCACTTTCACACGCTCTACAGCTATGCCAGCTGGATGCTGGAACACGGCCAATCTTGAAGTGATATTCCTCAACTACATTTAAAAAAAACCAACCTAATTTCAGAATCAAAGACCTAAATTCAAAACAATAGTTTAAGGAAATTAGACGTCTAATCGGAGTCAACTGGCTTCTTCATAAGATACCCATGTGTTGGTTCCATCCTCCTCCTTTTTGCTAGGGTGGTTTTGTTTTCTTGTGTTTTTTTTTAGTTGGTTGGTGTTTGGGGTTTTTTTTGGCACAGGCATGTACTGGCAGATGGGGAAGGAGTAACTGTCCAGTGCTTGACTGCTCTTTGATACTGAAATCAAATGTACATGGCATTCTCAATTCATAGTGATTAAACACACAGACTAAACCAGGTAATTACAGATACATGTGCTGGGGACTTCTTTTTAATTCATAAAATTGTTCCCATCTTTAAAAGCACTTTTTTAAAAAGGTGGGATTACCAACACCCAGAAACAGATGTTTCTGGTAGTTAAATGTCAGGAATTCAGACTCCTTGTCTGGCATCACCTGGTTTTGATTCAGTATTCATTGTTTCAGGTTCACTTTGCTCAAACTCTGTCCAGTGCTGGAGAGGTAAAACCACCTTTGGAAATGGATAGCTGTACTATACTTGAGTATCTTTTCTTTAAATGACATTTTATCTGCACAATGAAAAATAACTATAAGTAATTTAGAACACCGTATATGAACATGTGCCTGCACACATGTATTTATACATACACCAAAGTGACCTGGCAAGTTTGTACTAGCATTTCAAAGAGGTGCAATATTTCATCCTACTGACCAGAAAAAGAACAAATTGGGATATACCTGGATGCTCCTTCTTTTGCTATACTAATATTTCTCAACAGTTGCATTATACTTTTGAAAGTCTCATTTTGCCAGCTTGATGCCCTGTGACCAGAAAACATGGTGTAATTCTGCTCCAATCGTGCTTGCACAGAATTCCCACCTACTGTCATGCCTACTGATCTCCTAGCTATTCGTTTCCATTTTACATTGCCAGCCTTGGGTTTAGTGCATATTTATTAATCCCTTTATCCCCTCATCTGAAAACAAATACACATGTACAAAACCTTCTCATGCAGACTCTTCTGAAAAGACACTTTTCCTCACGTGGAATAACACTGAAGTCAGCAAGCACCTGCCCAGGTGCAGGAATCTGATTGAAGTGTGTGCTTTAATTGTACTGGAATTATTATGAGGATACAAAATTTTTATATTCAAATCTCTGTTTAGTTAATACAGGCCAGCTTCTGAGGAATCTTAATCTTGCTTTCCTTTCTGGGGAAGACAGAACTGTCTCCAGACGTGGTATTTCAGCATCTTACAAAAAGATCTGCATTGATGTACTGATGTCAGAAAACAGACATTTAATTTTAAGAGTACCTGTTCAACTTTCTTATTAAAATACTCATCAATTAACTATCAGCCTGTACAGAACATGAAAAGTGATACACAGGTGCAAGATTTAAATGAAGTGACAAAGCTCGTATCTGGCTCTTTACATGATTACTTTATGTGTCCTGCGTTGTCTGGTATGTGATTTTGTCCATTGGACATTATTCCTAATTTAACGGGTCATTACAGCTTTACTGTAATTGTGGAAATAAAAGCACATAAAATACGAGAATTTAAAAGTAAGTTTTACAGTTCACATTTACGCAATAACCTACTGCATTTAAAAACTACTACAGTGCAAATTAGCATAAGAAAACAGACATGCCATGGGGAGCCTGCACTTCGATAGCAGCTGGATTTGACATGCACAACTCCCTGTCCTACACAGCCTTCATCATTGTGACCATTCATTGCTCCTTCCCATGTGCATGCAGTGAAAAACAGCAGCAAAAGTCAAGCTCGGGCACTGCAACCTTGGCAAGAGATGATTTTTGTTCACATTGCTGGCTGATAGCTCAGAACGCAAATTCTGCTGAAGAAAAGCCAGGCTTGAGATGCCATCTAATATCCTGGGCTGTGCTTATATGCCTTTGCTCATGCATTTCCAATTGATCCAGATATCATGGACAGAGCTTGAGCTCACTACAGGACTGAGGATGCTCAAGGTATCTTCCCTCCTGGGAAGGTCTAGCAGGTAGCAGCAAAATGGACCACCCTGGCTGAACTGTGTAGACAGCATCTCGGCTAACAGGGGACAACAACGTCATGTTGGTGACAAAGTGACAAACATCACACAAGGGTGCATGAGTAGGACTACGGATTGCTTTACACCTGATTGAAGACTCTCAATCTTCCAGCACTGGCAAGACCCAGCCTGCAGTAGTGTCCAGGCTGGAACAATGCACTTCAAATACAGCAAATTAAATAAGACAAATAAGACTTGGAAAGAACCCAGAGAAAGGCAGCCAGGATAATCAGAGGTCAGACAAACACAAGCTGTTAGAAGAGACTGAATAAACCTAAGGAGAGATGGTAGCCTGAGCGGGGACAGTAGCACTCAAATATCTTGAAGACTACTACAGTGAAACAGGCAATGACCATGTCTACAGAGATGACAGGAGAAGTAATGAGATCAAGTATCTGCAAGAAGTGGAAAGAGATCTTATAAGACATCTTTTTAAGGACAGGCACAAATTTCCTAGAGGCCCTGGAGAATCTCCATCACTAAAGCACAGAAAAAGCAGGTCTCTTACAGGAATGATACAGCAATAGAGTTGATCGTCATTGGGAAAGGGAGTAGCAGATCTCTCAAAGCCTGTCCTTGTCTATCTTCTCTGTCTTCAGGTAGTGACCTACTATACTGCACTTCCAGATCATGCTTTATAGAATTCCAGATGTAGCTAAAACTACAAGGACTGGATTAGAGTTTAAATCTGCACTGATTTTCCTGTAAAACAGTGAGGTTATACAAAAGGCCAGATTCTCAGACTACATAATTCAATTTAACTACACTACCTTGAAAATGGATTAATTCAATGAAATTGGGCTAAATTACACCAGATGGGAATCTTGCTCCGAATTTATGCCAACGATCGTATTTCATCCTCCTCTTTCAACTGACAAGGAACATCAGTCTCAGGTCAGAGCCTTATCTATGCCAGACTCTTAACTCTCATGCATTTAAGCTTCCATCTTCAAACAACAGAGCTCAGAAACTTCAGTTTGCCATCATGAAAAGTCTTAAAAACAAATGGTCTCCATTTCTGTGGTCTCCAGTACCAGGACACAAACTTGTCAATAATTCTGCCTATCCTGTTGCTTTAATCTTTGAACCACAATTGAGTACTTGCTTTCCTTTGACATCTCCAGCTGAGACTCAGTGTAGAGCTTGCTGAAAAAAGAAAAAAAAACCAAATGGACTGTGGCGTGTCAAAGAGATTATGAACTCTGAAATGCCCTCATACAGTGTCAAACACTGCTCTGTCACGTTTGACAAATTCTGGATTTCTCCAGTTTACTAGCATGGCTGGGTATGAAGAACCCAGATTTTTCCCAGTTCTGCAACACACGTGGCATTCAAAACTCTATCACTGCTAACCACAAAAAAGAGAACATCTAGAAATCACTAAAACCACAGTGGCGTAAATAAGGACTGTATGAGCCACTGAACACCAGTGCAAAAAACCAGCAAAGTTGTTTACGAAAATTCTATCCAAGATGCGTTAGAAAAGGAAACGCATTAGTACTTTGGGAATTCCCACGCTGCATCAAAATGCAGCACTCTATACAAATATACTTCAGCAAAACCTTCAGATGCTTCTAGTAAAGTTGCACCTATCACTGAACACTCCACACTTGCCCAAGCAACAGTTTACTGTGTGAAGTACATCTATGTTCATACAAGTCAGCATGAGAGAAACTAAATCCTGAAAACAGAAGTGCAGAGAAGCATATGGAAGAGATGTGCAAGCTGGCTAGCCAGGCTTAGCTTAGCAGTCTGGGGCAGCGCCAATGTTGACATCACATCTGGACTGACCCTGCACAGAACACATGGCACTGGTGCCTCTGCACCACCCACCAGTGTAGGGGATGATGTACTACTTTCAAAGAGATGTCCAGCCAAAAAACCTAAACGTTAGGTGACATAGGTATTAAATTTAATACCAGCCTAAAGACTAGGCTTGCCTGAATTTTTCAGGTTTTCTGGCACAGTCCTGGTCTCAGTGGGTTGGTCAGCAGAAACTGAACCCAGCTGTCATCAAAATGTCAGGTAAGTGTGATAGTCACATACAATATAAACTGCTGCAATATAAAAAACCCCTAACATTACACATCTCTTAAATGCAGTGTTGGACCAGTTACATACTTGTTTTATCTGAGCAGATGTCAGCATCTGCTTTAAGTAGAGAGAACCAAAATATTTGTGTTCCTTCCCTGTTCCCAACCCCCATCCTACTCAAAAGCGAGGGAGAAAACAGAGTGTTAGATTCTTCAGTGGCATTTTATACCAGAGCAGAAAGACAGATGTTTTAATGATTCCTCCCCCCCGCCGCCCCGCAATCTGGGCAGCCAGTCTCTTTGCTAAGCTGTTCACCCTTACTATTAAAATTGATTTGCACAACAGTACGTTGCAGCCAAAGCAAGCACGGCAGTCATTAAAGAGTAGGCTGCTCACACATGTTTCTGTACTTAGCCAAGTCAACTACTGATGAACGGGTCATCTTTTGTCAAACAACTGTAAGGAACTGGTAAAGAAATAATTTGTGGTTCGGGAACAGCCATGCTGACAGGTAGGCTTCTCCTCTCCTTTTACTTTCCAAAAGCCATGTGCTCTGTTAGCTGGTCTTCAACCAATCTCTCATTAGAATAACAGAAAATCATGAACATGTCCCGGTCAGTCACAAGGGCTTATGCCAAGAAACAATGGAAATCTTTAGAAAGTAAATGTACAGATGCTGAAGCAGTGGTACTGCAAGTTAAATCATACTCAACAGTTCAAACATAAGCAAAGAACAATAGTTCAACAAGGGATTAAGTCAGGGTCAGAAATGTAATGAAATGCGGTAATTCTCAAAATATTGCTGATCACTTCTGAAAAGTTAGGATGCTTCAAAATACCACACCTCCCCTATTGGCCCTCTCTCTGTCTTCAGCTCCCTTTATTTTGCTTTGGTCAGCTCAACATGGCCAACTTCATGGTTTTCTTGCAGACAATCTTGTACTCAGGGATGCCACTTTTTCTGGGTTAAAACCAAAGCAAAACAAAACACAAAAAACCTCAAACAAAACCAGAAAAAAACCCCCAATAACAACAACAAAAAATCAGAAAACCAATCTACTTCTTCTTGTGATCTCTCTGAAATGTCTTGGGTGAAGAGACTACATATTGTGTTAAAATTATAATAATTACATAAATCTTGAGTCTTAGTACTAGTTATCACTGTGAGGTCTGGAGAAGATTGTGATAAAAATCATGCCACCAAGTTCTCTCGCCGGAGCAGCTTCAAGAAGACTCAGCTAGGTCCAGGTTGCATTTTACTGAATAACAAATGAAGAGCTATAAAGGAGAAAATCTTGCCAACAGACAGGGAGTGGCCATATCAGGCAAAAATTATAGCTGATACATTAGAAATCTGGTGCCAAATTCCTATCTCCATTCATAGTTTCAACAGCCAAAAGAACAAATTACATCCATGGGAGAAATATTCTCTCAGGAACTGCCTGGAAATTATATTGCAGCCCATACTGAGCTCTCTTGCAGGCCTTGGCATAATATCCTGCCAAGGATAAGACATGAGGATTGATGCTCAGTGTTCCTCTAGACCTGTAAGACTGCAGAAGCTGCTCTTCAGCATTCTCATATTTGGAACTGGAAATATTCTAGCCCTGGAAATACTACTCCAGTGGCTTTAGTACACAGGAATTTGTGTTGCTGGCAACATTCTACTGAAAACTGTAAAGTGAGAGAAGCTTATGAAGGCTTACAACCTGGACAAATGAGGAGGGATGTTCACAGAGAGATAAAGACCAAAGCAAATGTGAAGTTTTACTCCTCAACCTAGATAAACGCAAGGTCTCATCTCCAAGTAAACACTTTTCAAATGCTGGCAAACTGATCTCCTGTCCTCAAAGATGATGGAAAAGTCTGGCCCATTCTTAGAGGAGTTATTAAAAAAAAAGGACAGTTTGAGTTATCAGGTAACAGAGAGAAGCATTGCCCTAACTGTTCGGAGTTTGACCTAACTAGAACCGGAAGATATTCTAATTATAAAAACTTAATAGACACATCTTAAATAAGTACCACTGTCATCTCCCTTCACAATTAATCAAGCACCTGTAAACACAAACTGAGTAAACTTGAGTTCTCTCTGTAAGTTTCCTAAATGTTGCATTTTTCACCTCAAAATAGCCACTCTGATGCAACACTCATGACCACAGGGGTGAAAGCTGCAGGACCCAGACACTAGACTTCATTTCTAGGTTTAGAAGGCTTGTATCCTTCTTGAGGATTCACAGCCCTGAGAACATCCATAATCCTATGAGCCATATTTCATTAGAATGAAATTAAAATAATTATTTGCCTTTTAAAAAGTCCTGTTTCCAAGAAGTGAATAACCTCATAAGCAATTCTGCTGGAGAAGTAAAGATGTCTGTTGTTATATAGGTTTTCCAGAGCTATGACTGCTCAGGGGTTAATTACAGCACACAAACTCTACACATTCCTTTGGATGCACATTTGCTTGTGGAAAAATTATCTGTATGTATTGGCATGTAAGTACTTCCTCTGTCCTGCCTACACTACATCAGTTCACTAAACAGATTTAATTTGCTGTTTCCTCCAAAGAAACTTACCTTTGGAATTTGGGTTTTAACAATAGGACTCTCTTGTATATACACACACACAAAATGACAGCTCTTTAATGATGCTATGTCAAACACCTTTTCTATGAACACAGTGCAGGAAAAATGTTCTTGAGTATCTCTGCTACAAAATGCCAATAAATAGAATTTATGTCTCATTTAATCTACAATGGAACAGTTAGTACTTAAAGGGTACATACACTTCCCCTAGTCCCTTTCTTCCTGACAAACTTTCAGATGCTGCAAATCAATTCCTTTTGTCTCCTTGTTATTCATCTGCTACACATTAAGGAGAAACTCTGGGCATTCAGTGATCCCACAATGGTCTTTCATCTCCAGAGAAGCCTGGTATGAATTAAAATCTTATGCTCCCTCAAATTATGGTTGCATACTCCAGCATGCCACTGACTTATCTGCTCATGATTTTTGCCAGTTTTCTCAGCATGCTGCAGCTAGCTCATCTGCATCTTTCAAAGGAAGTGACTCTTCTACAATGCTGCCCATTCAGCCCATAAAAAGTGCTTTGACACTATTGTACACAAATATATGTCCCCAAACAACAGGTACCACTATCTGCTTTTTTTTCCAACTCCCTGCCATCTAGAATTTATATTATATTAAAAAATGGTTTTATTACGGCCAAGATCTTAGTACAAGAACAGTAAATACTTCATAAAAGTAATGTTCTTTCATTTCAGTGGCTTTGAGAGATGAAGATGATACACAAATAACTTTTAACTGACGTCGTTTCTTTGTCATGTCTGTTTTTAAGGGCAGTTTTAACTTAGGGCCTTGTTTTTCTCTAACAGACATAAAATGTAATTTCTATCTAGACTGCTGCAGCATTAGTCAAACACACACTGCTCTTTCACTCCCATCTTCCAGCTAGTTGTGATGCTGGATGTCCTGTACCACAGCAATTCAAGGCTTCCACTCGCAGGTCTGAAAGCAAACCAAGGCTTAACACACTTACTCTTATTTTACTCTTTGTCACTCTTTTAGTCCATCTTTCCTCCTTCAAAATGCTGTTTACCTGCTCCTCAAGTCTCAAATTTTCCCTGCAGTCAAAGCAACACATTCAAAAAAAGCAAACACTTGCAAATCTACATTCACATTCTGTCCTGCAGGAACTAAGATTTTCTGTTAATTACTTCTTTATTAATGATCTGAATGAGGGGATCAAGGGCACCCTCAGTAAGTTTGCAGGTGGTACCAAGTTAGGTGGGTGTGTTGATCTGCTTGAAAGGTAGGGATGCTTCACAGAGGGATCTAGACAGGCTGGATCGATGGACCAAGGCCAATGGGACGAGGTTCCATAAGGCCAAGTGCCGGGTCCTGCCTTTCGGTCACAACAACCCCCCGGCAACAATATGGGGTGGGGAAGAGTGGGTGAAAAGCTGTTCAATGGAAAAGGACCTGGGGGTGTGAAATGATGGGGCCAGAGCTGTGGGCCCCAAGTTGGACTTGACCTGTGAATGAGTCACAACCTAGCAGAACGTTTTGTTGTTTCTGTTGGCTTCATGTTGCAGAGGCAGAACCTGGCCCACCTGTGTCTCTGCCCTTACCCAGGTGGTTGTGGTTGGGGTGATGGGCAAGGCCAGTGCTATATTAAGAAGGAGCTGATCAGTTGGAGGAGCTTTCTATTGGGTGTGTCTTCTCTTGGGGCTGGTTGCATCTTGCTGAGCTCTCTCAGTGGTGTCCTTCAGTGTGCACGGCCACTGAGGGAGCACTCTCTGTTGCTTGTGTCCAGCAGGCAATGCTGGCAGCACAGTGGGCAGCAGGGGAGCTGGGCGCACAGGAACCTAAAGCAGGACTGTCTGAAAGAAGATTTGTGAGGAGATGTTGCTGAGTTCAGTGTTGGCCTGTGTGATCAGGCAACTGATGGCAGCGTAAAATGACGACGGTTGAATCAGCACAACAGGGTGTTGGCTGACAGCTGGCTGAACATGAGCCAGCACTGTGCCCAGGTGGCCAAGAAGGCCAACAGCATCCTGGCTTCTATCAGAAATAGCATGGTCAGCAGACTAGGGAAGTGACCATCCCCCTGTACTCAGCACTGGTGAGACCACACCTCAAATACTATGTTCAGTTTTGGCTCCTCACTACAAGAAGGACGTTGAGGTGCTGGAGTGTGTCCAGTGAAGGATGATGAAGCTGGTGAAAGGTATAGAGAACAAGTCTTCTGAGGAGCAGCTGAGGGAACCGGGGTTGTTTAGCCCCAGAAAAGAAGGCTCAGGGGAGACCTTATTCTCTACAACTACCTGAAAGCAGGTTGTAGCTAGTTGGAGGTCAGTCTGTTCTCCCATGTAACAAGCAATAGGACAAGAAGAAATGGCCTCAAGTTGTACCAGGGGAAGCTTAGATTGGATATTAAGAAAAATTTATTCACAGAAAGGGTTGTAAAACATGGAACAGGATGAGCGGGGAAGTGGTGGAGTCACCATCCCTGAAGATATTTAAAAGATGTGTAGGTGTTTAAAATATGTGGTGCTGTAGGACATGGTTTAGTGGTGACCTGGCAGCGCTGGGTTAACGGCTGGACTTGATGATCTTAAAGGTCTCTTCCAACCAAAACAATTCTATGATTCTACATCCAACACTTTCCCCGGACAAGCTTTTAGACACTTTGCTCTACAATCACTTACATGTACCAATTATTTGTTTAAATTAGACTTTAGCATAAAATATTTTCCACCGAGCAATCTTGTTATCTATTCAATATGGTAGTTCGAAGAACTTTAAAATAAAGCTACTGAAAAGCTAAATCAGAACAGAAATGTGTGCACTTTACATAACCCTGAACAGCAGTTAAAAGGTGGGAACACAGCTCAAGTTCACCAGTTATTTTGAGCTCAGACTACAAGATAGCCAAGAAAATTTGGAACTCAGTGTGTGTCTGAAATACATGTCCAAAGCAACTGTGCAGTTAATGGGCACTGAATTCCCATGCCACACAAATAGCTTGCGCCAGACTAAAGCTAGCTCAGATACACCTATGGTTTGCAGCCACAGGTGATGCCTGCCCAGAGAAGATCTTACCTCGCTCGAATCCTCCTGCTGATTGATAACAGCTAGCGCATCCTCTGCAGCCTGGCGCTTGGCTTCAGCAACAGTGCGCTCCATCTTGGCTCTCTCTGAAGTGATCATGTCGTGAGCTTTCCGTTCTGCTTCCGACACTGCCTTCTGCAGTTCAGCCATCGCCTGCCGCTTTACTTCATTGACAGCTTCCTCTACAAAGGAGGGAAGAAACCCTCATCAGCACAGGATGTTTGGCACAGGGCTATGTAAGACTGATGCGTGAAATGCAGCAGATACTTTATTATATTGAGTCTTCATTTTGAGTAGAAGGTCATAGAGCAGCCTCTTTCCTCAGGACTCTTCAAGACCACCCAAGTATTTCTTTACTTCCCAGTCACTAAAGTTTTTAATGCCTGTGATGACTCTCACTATTTTGATTCACAGTCAGTACCTCTTCAAGTACAGACATTTCAGATCTCTGGTGAGTTAATTCTGCAATCTTTTTGAACACTTTACTTGGAAAACTGGTTTTGCAGCACATCAGATTTATGAGTATGTTTGGCAAGACATAATTTAAGACATAATATTGCAGAATTTTTCAAAAATGTATCTTTAAGCTCTGGAAATTAAGATAGGATTATAGTAATTAACATTTTTTTTCCAATATGTTAATGAAAAAAATCATGAAGTTAAAAAAGCCCCAATTTTACTTATGAATTTTAAATCACTGGTCTAGTATATTTTCCTGGGCATACAATTTTACGAGCCAAAATTAAAATTTGTTTATTAACATCTATTTGACCTCTTGATCTCTCTTTCAAACCTATGTTTACACTGTGAAGACTTCACTTCCTGGCTCCATCAAGCTCCTGAGCACACCACAGCCAGCAAGGCTTCAGTGCACAACTAACACTGAGCAGGGGCACATTGCTTGTTAAATTCAAACTTCTTGTAAAATAACTAATACAGTATGAGCCGTTTCTTTAGTATATACTAGCATCTTATCTTTCATTCAGGAAAACATCGATTGTCACAAATTAGTTATTTGGGTTTTGATGCAGGAAGAGTGCAAAGATTTTACTAATGAACAGTTTTAATTGACAACTAAAACAAGTAATTTCTTCTTTTTTTTTAATTAACTGCTCTAATTAACAAGGAAACCATCCTCCCTCTGAATTAGTTTATCTAATTTTCATCTTTATTCAAAGCAAAATGACAATGATTAATTGAAAACTTAATAAGCAGTAATTATTAACTTGGCAAACCTAGTACCAATTAACACTCTATTAAAACTAATTATGACATGTTTCATTCAAGTGTTTGCACTTAATTGTTTCATCCACTTAAAAACCACCTTAATTAAATGTTCTGTTTAATTAAAAACATATATTTCTAATAAAAATGTTTTACTGTAGATTAAAATCCAAGTATTACAACCGTGTTACAGGTTTGAGTTCTAGTCCATCTATTTAGCCCATGTATTTATGTGCATGCGCATGCACATAGACCTAACTTATGTACAGATACTAAGTTAATAACGGTCTTGAGCTATGTCTCATAGCTCTGCATTTTTTATTTAAAAAAAAACCAAAACCTGCTACATGAAGTCTCCATTTTTAGTTATTATGCAAATTACAACAAAGACTTAACTTTAAGCCATGTACTGACTCAAATGGAATTTGGAATTAAAGTGAAAGAAGAGTTCTCATACTCTATGTGTGTGTGTGCATGTCTGAGAGAGATGTTTCGACTGAAGTTTTGGGGGGAAGGGGGCAGAATTTACAGATAAAACTTACACCTTTATTTTTATGAGGCTGAAAATATGCCCTTATATTACCCTACCATAAATGTTGTTTAGGGGAAAGCCCCAGGAGAAGAAAAACTCATACGCTTCAACCATACAGCCAAGGCTTAATTTACTTTGAATATTCAAGGTGAATTAAAATTCTATCTAAGTGGCAATACAGGACAATAATTTTTGCTTATGATCAAAGCTGCAGCTAGACTAATTGTATATGCAAATCAGGCAATTTATATTTAAATTATGCATTCCTATTCTAGTCCCACAGGCACGCACAGATCAGCAATGGGAATTGGTAGGACATTTGCAAGGTGTTTGAATATTTATTACCAACTGCAAACATTCACTGATCACAAGAAAAGAAATATACACAGGCAAACATACAGATGCAATTTTATTACCATTTCATAGAAATGAGGCAACTTAAATACAGACTTTTTGTATCTATGAACTGCAGTTACTAATAAAGTGGATTTCTTTGAGAAAATCTGTGCTCTTGCTGATATTTGCTACAAATAGAAATTATCTTTGTATGGCATGATGCACTTTCATTACATCATATAAATTTAGTTTTATGTTGAGGTGTTTGCAGTGGTTAGAAGTACCAGTTTGAAGTATTATATTAAACAGAAGCGCAATACTCCAATATTTTACCAAGACTTCTAATTTTATAGTTTTTCATCCTATGTAATCTACCTCTTTTCAGTCCAAATACAGAAATTGAACCTTATTTTCTAACTTCTATATTGCTTAAGTTTTTTTGCAATGCTTCCAAGAGTATGAAGATGCTGAAAGTGCTTACGAGGCCGTATGCTTGACTGGTACTTTTTAATTGAAATAAACTAAGGATTGGACTTCAGTATTTCCATTAACTTTGACAACATAATTTCTGTTGGACTATACTAAGTGTGAAAACAACTAGTTATATTTTGGCGGTTTTGGTCACAATGAATCACCATTATTTTAATATATTATGAACTTACGTACACCCAAATAAACTAGACAAAATTTCATATTACTGATTTTCTGCACTTCTCAAAATAAACATTTCCACTACCTACAGATATCTCACAGACACAGAATGCAGGCTCCATAGCTTCAGATAACAATAAAAACTGTAATATCTGTGCAGGAAAAGTTATGGGTGACATTGAAGGAGACTTTATTTGCTTTGACAGTGTTGAACTATGAAGACCAAAAACGATACCAGCACTGTTCCCTTCTCTTTTCCAAAGAAAGGGAGAGTGATTAGATTCTAATAACAGAAAACATAAATCCAGAGCTTTTAAAATCAAGTGTGTAAGATGCATGGATCTGAATCCTTCCTTTTCCCACTAAAGCTAAGCATTCTTTGCATAAATTCACTTCGTCATTTTAAGAATTTAGTTGAAATCCTCCTTCCCTTTGAGTAGCACTAAATCATGACAGCAGCTCCAGGGAACAAATGGCCTGTGTGGAATAGGCGCTGCTCACTGTGATCAGAGGTCCTTGGAGCTGACTTGAGAGAGGTATTCAACTAATCATTCATTACTGTATATAACCCAACATTATGATTCACCAGCCAGCTCCTGGTCACCTCCCTCACATCATGGGCACACTTGGTCCACACAGTGAGAAAAGAAAGATGATGGGCAGGGGTGAAGTCCTGTGCCACCACGACATTTTGCATCACCATTGGCAGTTGGTGACATGAGTTATCTCAGCTTCATACCTCCAAATGCACCATCCCTTTCTCAAGACTACCCTGAACAACGTGCAGGGGCCCTACTGTCTTAGTTTGACAAAGTACAGTCATTCCACACCTTTTTGGCAACTCCTGAGCTTCCATCTGGACTGCCATGAACAGTAGGTCTTGCTAAGTGATTGGGACGGGTGGAAGACAGTTTCCTCATGACACAGGAAGAAGCTAAGGCAGCAGCCCACGGTGGGCCTGGGATTCCCTCAGTATTAATAAAGAGAAATAGGTATTTCCAAAGAGCGAATCATCCAATCTATGATCTGACTGATCCTCTTCACATGCCTGCCTCTCTCTTGACTACTGAGGGTCACAAAGAACTTGACTGGGACTGTTCATCTACATATCTGTAATTCAATGAGGTGAGTCAGGCCACTGATTACTTCTTTTCTCCAATAATCACAAAACCATATACTTAAAGTGGTATATTTCAAGAACTGCACTGGAGTCTATCAGTCTCCAAAAGTTTAAAGTGAATCCTTTTTTCACATGCTTTTAAGGTTGCTTATTAACCATCTTTATGTCAAATTCTTCCAGTTCATCAGATTCAGCATCCCAACCAGACTGCTATACTTGATTCGGCTGTCTACACATTGGTCTTTGTGGACATTTTAGATACCAAGACAACCACACTGAGCCAGCAGAAATCACTTGTGAGAGATTTGAAGCCTACTTGACTGGCAGTTGCAGCCCAGCCAGGAAGCTATGAGCATCTCAAATGGCACTAGAGACTCATTCTTACGTAGCTGAATTGCACCTTTACTGCCTGCAACTCATTATGTTGTGGGGACCTCCAACTTCAGTGCATACTCCTGAAAATGAGGGCCCATGATTTATGAAAAGCGGTATGCTTTCTGATGTTTTACTGCTCTTAAGTAACAGATACAGGTGTGCATCATGTAGAGAGTCAGACTTTTTTTATTCTCCAATTCACAGGCGTGCTCAGTTAAAACAAGGAATATGATTTAAACCCAGATCAGCATGAAAATAAGAGACTGGAAACGGGACTAAAGGAAAAACTTTGTTTCAAAGAAACTGTTGAAATATAAGTTCACAAGATGACATGCCACTGCTTCTATATGCTACTATTTGTGGATATATACAATGTGAATGCACACCCAACCTTATAACTCAAGTCTAAAGCTTCAATTAACTTGTGTTGCTAGCTTATGAAGAAACTTTTTTTCTTTTATTGTACTGTATCTAGGAGTCATAAATGACCTGATATGCCGAATGACATCAAAACCTAGATTTTTCAAGAGGAATAAAGCACCTGAAATTCAAGTGAATAATGTTCCTCTTACAGAGATTTCCCGGGGCTGCATATTTTTTTCTTATTTTTCATTTAAGATGTTAAAATAAATACGGCAATACAAACAGTAAAAATACTTCTGGGCATTGAATTACAAAGGCTACACTTTCCTTGGTCAAAAGAAAAACATGTAGATTCTTTGGTTATTTTTCAGAGAAAACACAATAGTTTCAAACATATTAATTAACATCTTGACAAATATAGACTTTACATGATAAACCCACATCACGCAAACTCCACAACTTCTTGTCTGATGCATCAATACACCAGCATGAGATTTTTACATATTATACTCTGTACTTGGGGATGTGGAACTTAGGGATGTGGTTTAGTGGTGACCTGGCAGTGCTGGGTTAACAGTTGGACTTGATGATCTTAAAGGTCTCTTCCAACCAAAACAATTCTATGATTCTCCAGTTTAAAATACACAAAAAAGCAGCAAGCAGTTTTGATCAGAAAGCTGCAAGCACAAATTGATCAGAAAGCACCAAAACTGCTGCATATTTGCCAGTTAATCATTAACTCAGAGACCTGCTGTAGACTTCATGGTTATACAGGTGTTCAAAAGGGGGGTGTGTTCGAGTGTATATTTAGAAGTTCAACTACCTTGTTGGAGTTCAAGAGGTACCTCCTTGCCTCTCTGAAAACAAGGAAGCTCTGATATCCATGCCAAAAGAGCAAAGTTTTAGCTTCAGCACTGCCATGGGATCCTTGCCAGGAAACTCCCATGCTCAGGCAGTTTCAAAGTGTTGCAAGAAAACTGCAGAACCACAATCGTCTGCCCATGGTGCTTTCCAGCTTGAGGAAGATACTGTGCACCCACCCAGAGCAGAGATGCGATATTGCTTACTTCATTGAAAACTTGGCAGGTTTGTGAGCACAGACTTCACTAGGTGATGACAGGCACAAAGGCTTTTAAACATTGAGAATTGCTACATTGAATAGCTGAAGGTTTTCCTTTAACAGGTATACTTAGTTTTTTTCCTCTGCTTCAGGAATTCTTACCTTAACTAGGTAAGAAACTTGGAAGATTAAAAAACAAAACAAAACAAAACCAAAATGAAGAAAAAACACCACACAAGCATTTGGATTTTTAAATTGCTAACAGACTGAAACTTCAGCATATCAAGTTTCAGCCTGAAACCATTATAACCCCTGAAAATAGGGGTCCTTAATGGAAGTACTGATATCCCCCTAACTATAGCAGCAGATGCTTCTATTATAAAGATAATTTCATGTCCTGATCAGTTCCCGTTTAAGATTATTAAGCACGGTTTAGTCTTGTTACTAGTAAGCCCCTTTATTTCTTTTTTTTTTTTTCTCTTTCCTCACATCCCTGCATTAACAACTGCACACAGCTGCCAGAAGACTAAGCTGGTGTTTTTAAACAGTTCTTACCAGCTTTCTTCCAGATCTCCTCTGGCACGTATCCAGACGCAGGCCTGTGAAGGAATTCCCGATGCGATTCTGCAGGAGGAGGAGGGGCAGAGGGAAAAAGAAAGAGTATCATAAGCAATGCTTGCTTGCTGAGAACAAGGCTTAGAAAAATACCTTTTCCCTTTACTTATCGCTCAGACAAAAAAATAGTGTGAAGTTTTTCTTTACCCAAAATAAAACAGATGCCATGGCTGTAGCTTACAAATGTCACATAGACAAGATTAGTGTGTAGGACTCGAATGTCTCATCTTAAGCCAAACAGACTAGTTTGCTTTATTTTTATTTTACAGTGTTTCAAGTCAACTCTCTATGACAGTTTCCACGTTTTTATGGCTGACTTTGCGAGACCAACTGAGCGAGTGATGTGCTTCATCCATTGTTATTATGTTTATGAAAAGGAAGAAGAAAGAGGGGAACAGTCCAGTTGGGCACTTCTGCTCTGTGAAAATAGAATGGCTACTGACAAGCAGAGAAAAAAGCCAAGATGTCATTCCAGTGATCAAATAAGTTGTCCACAGAAAAAGAAAGGAGTGTTTCTTTCTCTGCGTTGAGAGCTATGCTTTCCTATATCTGAGCCCATGTTGGAAACTGTAGCTGCACCAGTTTGAAAAACAGAACCTTTAACTTTAGGTTAAGCCCCTAAATATATATGCTGCCAAACAACTTCACTGGAGCTGAAGCTCGTAATTCACTCATATATTTCAATCACATTTTGACAGCTCTTCCCTGCCCCCCTCCTCTTTTTGTAAAGGTTTTAACCTCTGGGCCTGAGCCTAAGAGCTCTCCAATCAGCAAGATCCCTTCCACACGGACTTCAAAGATGCAAGATCAGACAATACAGAAAGAAAATTCACTTTGGCCTGAAATTTAGCATACAGATTCTCAGCAGATGAAGAGCTGCTCTTTTCAAATACAATTGAAAAACTGATTAGCTATTTTTCAAAGTAATAGAGGAGAAATGAAAAAAAAAACAACAACCAACCCACACATAAAGGTAAGTTCATTGCCATGATAACTATTGGCTGTGTGACAGAATTAAATCGTCAAAATAAAAGAGCTTGATTTATTACATTAGAGATAAGATTTGGATCTTTTTAGAGATGTTGCTAGAAATTAAACATCCTATTTGATGTCTTGAGTTTGAAACATAACAAAAGTACATCGTTCACTCTTTGAATACTAATTTTTACTAATTATATTCATTTCTGTCTCTTAAAGTTATTACTCACTAACTTGGTCAAAAAGTAGTATTTTTAAGAAAAAGGTTGAATCATTAGGTTTTGCAAATCATTCTTTACCACCATACATATACAGGCAGTACTGTTTATATACAGTAGGTTACAGAAACTTAAAATACATTTAAGGGATAACATTTAATACTGCAGACGGCTAACAAAGGTGGAAATGACAGCTTCGCAGAGAGGAGGGAATCCCAATCCCTGAGCACTGTTCCACAGATGCAGTTTCTAGCACATGAATCTGCAGACACCGATGGGAGGGACAGAATCTTCCCATCTGACAGGCAGCTGAGTGGATTTCTCCAGCTCTTCTGTTGGGCGCTAAAGTATGATGCTGATAGAGGATTTCAGACCTGATGCTGAAAATTGGGAAATTCTCAGTATCACTTGGCTCGTATTACTCTGGAGATGACAAATACATTACTGTGTACACTTCTCTCATCCCTTGGAGGCTTCTAGCCTTACAGGCACAGTGCCAGTTCAGTCAGGGACAGAGACGGAAGCCCAAAACATTGCTTGAAAGCTCAGAAAACTAAAGCCAAAAAATCAAAACACTCTTATTTGCTCTTCCTGCAATACCTGCAGGAAAAGACCCAACCAGACTCCACACGTGGCAAAACAAGGGGTTTGTTGCATTCATGTCTTGTACTTAGTGTTGAGTTTTCTTGACTGCTATTTAAGGTACCATCCACTGCAAGGAGATCAAAACCTTGATTTAAGTCTTTTACCGTGGTACTTAGTGTTAAAAACTAAAGAGATGTGGAGCTAATTTTTTACTACACATGACTTTCCAAAAGTGGAATTCAATGACATAAATGACCAGCTTGCCAGCTAATTGTTAAAATTTCCAAAACATAAACATCAATCAAGCTCTTATTCCAACCACAAATTATTTACATGAGGAATGAGATCCTCTGTAAGAAGAATTAAATCAAGAGCTTGGGAGAGACTTTCCCATAGTTTGGAATGGCACACAAAAAAAGACAAGAAGCACTTACGAATATAATAAAAAACATATTTTCCAAGCAAGGAAAAAAATATTAACATGGCTATTGTTTAGTCAGTAGTGATGAGTCCATGAAAAAATATTCTTTACAGGACTAAACTACAGGATATGAGAAGAGGATATATGTCTCATATTACTATTATTTTTAAGGTAAGGTGTACTTCAGATTAAGAATCACAGAACTTGCTGACTTAAACTAAAACACAAAAGATCTTGGTTGACTAGCAAAATCAAACCAGAAGTAACACAATTGAGTGAAGTTCCTAAAACACTAAATGTAAAAAAACAACTTCAAAAAACTATAATGAGGAAAACACAATATATTAACTAACTGCAGCACCTACAAGTCAAAGTAGATTCTGCCTGGAAGGAAATGGAATGAAGTCAGACAAAATTAGGAATAATCTGAAGTGACAAGGCAGCTCATACAGAAAAGGGTAACCAGAAGAGGCTTTACCTGTCAGACTAATACAAAGGTTTGTTAGTGGTGAAAGTGCAACAATGTTATTATACAGAAGGAGAGGATGTGTGCCACTGAATTTACCTGAAATTCACAGGAAGGCATGGTTTGAATACACTTGTTGGTAATCAGCCTGGTTCCTATTGAACCCAACAAAAAAGCCCAGCAAGGACAATAAAAAGCACATATACATAAGAGTAACGAGTACTCGCCTGTGAAGAGCTTAAAAGAAGTAAAAATAAAATAGATTTTGCAAGCAAAAATGGTTTGAGAATTTTCCATTTTTATATGAATAAACTTTTTAGCAAGAAAGTCGTTGGACCGGGACATAAGAAAACATAAGAAGAAAAGACACAAAAATTGCTCTTGGTTTCAGCCCTCACATTCCACTGAACAGCAGGGAACAACATAATATATTATACTGTAAAATATATAGATGTACTATTTTATAGATCTTTTTTTTTAAAAAGAAAGAAAACAATCACCAAAAAAAAATCCTATTGCCACAATATGGTGCTGGGTTCCATATGGGCCCTGGTGTATTTATTTCAAGAACCCGTTCAGCCATAAGAATCATCAACAGTTAATTAATCAACCAGATTTCTGGAGTTTAATACGTGGAAATATCTTGTAGACTGCTTTTTATTGACATTTTGAGATAAAGAGAATAGGTTCTGAGGGCACAGAAAGAGAGATGCGGAGAGTTCTAAGAGCAGAAATAAATACGGGTCTGGGAAGCGAAACTGAGACAAAAAGCTAGGACCAAATAAAGGATATGACCGCTCATGTTGTAACAAGGACGAAACCCAAGAAAACAGAATAGAAAGACTTAAAAGGAAAAGATATGTGCAAAACTGTCAAAAAGCCTAATCCATATTTGGAAAGAAGGAACAGAAGATGGGTTGACAATCCAAAAGAAAGGAGGCTTTTATCACTGCATAATGACATTCAAGCGTATAATAACAAAATATTAAGAAACAGAGATGAACAGCTGATCTTTTTAGGACCTTTCAGAATTTATTGTATTTATGAAAATACTCGCAGTGACAACAGTACACTATATGCCATAGTGAACATTAGGACTCAAAAATAAGAAAAGCTGCATATAACTAGATAATTTCATATACTAAATATATATGGTTTTATATGCATTTATATGCTTTTCATATTTCATATGCAAGTTTTGCTTCATTCTACCTGATAATATATGTAACAGCAGTGGTGGGACACAGACAATGATCAAAAAACTTCTCAGAGCAACAACTATCAAATAGTCACTGCTTCCTTTGTAAGAGTCAGGCTCAAAAGCCACCCCAATTAATGAAATGTATAAACACAAATCTGAACACTGAATGAGACTACCTTGCTAACCTTGCTGGGGGGCATGAATTTCAAGTATTTTTGCATACATCTTTGCCCTCTAATACATGTTTTTTGCCATTTCAACAGTCCTTGAACACACATGAAACTGCCTTAAAAATATAGTTCTCATTTAAAAAGAGTAAGACAAGGAAAACGACAGGGGTACTGCATTACTGAATCATCCTCAACCAAGACCAAGTCAGAACCGAATATCCACAATACAAACATGCCATGTTTCTGCAGCTGTAGCCCAATCTAACAGCATGCGATGCAGTACACCACAACCCAGTTGAAACCTCCTGTGCACAAAGCAGATTAAGACCAATACTTAGTATCATCAGTGGCCAGTATTACAGAGGCTTTACATTCTAGAATTACAAGCTATAAAGGTTACTGTGGTATTCAAAGTATTCCCATTAGCTCATGTTGAGAATATCATGCATATCACAGCAACGCTGATTATCTGCAAATGGCAAAGGAATAATTTATAATCACTGTATGAATAGACATGCATTGACAGGAATGCCCTCGCCTGTATGAGGGTGAACAACCTTTGATAAAATATAAACTAGCTCTGGAAGGGTTAACATTTAAAAATGTATTAATAAATGGCTAACCTATGTGGTTTTGACAAATTCATACATTTCTGAGAATCCTGGCTTCCTGGGGCAAATCCTGAAGGTATTTGCACTCTTCAGTTGGAGATTTCAAACTCTATTTTGTAAGATTTCCATTCAGATAAATTCAACAGACACAAACTATCAGCATAGCTGCAGACCTTCTGATGTGTGCTTACACCACTTATCTAGAGCCACAGCTGCACTCAGTAAGGTTATAGATCTTGTTTATAACCCATGATGTTGAAGAACTCTCATCTTTAATTTATCAGACTGTGAGTATTTCAGTATACAATGTCTGATATATGTAATTATTCACTATTAGGATGAAAGTTGCAGTCCTGCTGCAGTATGTAGTACTGAAATTCTTCGGCAGAAATGGAGGAGTTAGATGATGTATTATTCAATTCATAGACCATCACAGTTCAACAAGTGAATATATATAAAGTCTGAGTCATTTTTAGACCTTCATAAACATGTATTATTCAGACTGAAAAGAATGGACCCATCTCACCTTCAACACACACTCGGAGAATAATGAGAGCTTGTAACCTGTTGTAGCTGGCTAATGCGTGTATTGGATTACACTGCATTAAAATGAATGATCAAATATTTCATTTGAATTCTTAATTAAAAATATCAACAGAAAAATATTGATTGGATACTGCAAACTGTCAAGCCTAACATGATTTACAAGGATGTCAAATTAAAAGAACCACAAAAACCTCTGGCAGGAAAAAGGGTCTGCTCATTCAAAATGGCAACCAGAATTTTCTAAATTTCAGCTCAGAGTTTTCCAGTGAGAGCTATCTACGAAGACCATGGCATAATGTGTATGAGACCTTATCACTTCAGTGATGGTATTTTAACATAACAAAAAAGAAACAAAGGCAAAGGCAATGTAGCCATATGGCCCCCGTTTCCTTTCCTCTTGCTAGTGGAGATGACAAAATGGATTTAAAGGGTGGATTACCTCATTTAAAAAAAACAAAAAAGGACAAAGGGGAATCACTGACATTTAGAAGCCCTGCAGCAAAAAAAAAAAAAAAAAATTTACACGTTGCGGCACTTTAATTAAAATATCGAAAGAATTTCTTAACCCTTTCCTCCTCACTTCAAAACTGAAATAAAAAGCTCTAAACAAAGCATCATCTCAAGACTGTGAGTCACAGACTACTTCAATTTTATTATATCTCTGAATGTTAGGAGTTCTTATTTTGTTGACTAGATTACTACCAGATATGAGGAAATATAAGGATTACTGTTCCACAGACTCTGAAGTAAATATTTTCTGCCTTACATGTCAGACATTAAAGCACTTCTTATCGATATTTACAATTGACGTGAATGCTACATCACCACAGCAATCCAAGTTTCATGTCCATGAGCCTCAGAAGTAGTTTTTAAAGCAATATAATCAAGATAGAAATGTTAAAAATGAAATGAACTCTCTCTAACCAGGTCAGTTTTACCCATAGTACTGCAGAAGTGACTGGTGTTTCCAATGCTGAAGGCTCTGCCATATAACGTCTTTTTAAGCAAACAGACTTTTCTGTTTCCAAGAATTCATCTTAACAAAACCAAAAATAAAATGATAATATAGGGATCTAGTCTGATCTTCATTTTCTCTTCTGTTGCTGTTGTGGTCATGACTATTTTTTTTGGGCTGCACTATTTGAGTTCCAGTTTCTTTGGGGAAATTATAAAAACTCAATTTCCTGTCATTTATTTTACCTACTAACTATACTTGCAAGCAACATGGCCTGGTGTTTTTTGCATTGTAGCTTTACTAGAGAAGGGTGCCACAGCTTTTGATCCAGGGGCTTCATCAGCAGTGCTCTTCCCGAAGCTGCAGTTGTGATCGACATTTCAGATGCCATATTTATGAGTCTTTCTTTACATTACATTTAACACTATTCGTACAAGCCATTACTTGAATGCTTCTTTCTGAGAAGGGCTCCTCTAGGGACTAGACTTATTACTGAAGTTGGGAACAGCATTTCCATAACCCTTCTTTCACTGACTGAAGCTAATTTATAGAGCTATTGGCTCAGATCATTTCACATACACACACAAAAAAAGGTTCGTTTGTTATCAAGAGGCAGTAAATATTATAGTGATAACCCTAGAGATTTACTAAGAGGGAGATGGAGAGGGCATTAGATTTGTTTTTCTGTTTTTCTATTTGCAATTAAATAATTTTTAGATTTAGGAAGTTATTCTCAAGGGCAGAAGAAAAACATAGGTTTAAATAAAATATAGTTGCAAAATAACACACACATACACTTCCACTAATGACCACCGTTTATAATGATTTTGAGTAGGTGGCATTCGATATGGGCATTTTTTAAAATATAAATATTAGACAAGCAATCATAGTTCGCTGTTCTCTTCAAAAGAGTAGAGAACACTAAAAGGCATCACTAAAATGTGCTTCTTTACCACACCTACCATGAAAGTGAGGGGAGAGAGCAGAAGCATGCCAACGTATTAATAAATTATGGAAAGCCCACAAATAAAAGCTTGTTTTTATACAGCAGAGTAATCCTGAAGTAGCTGTATGAGGTATCATGCAAGTGTGACTGTCAAGGTCTGCAAAGGGTGAAAGTCCAAGTGCTTGGTCTGCTCCTTTTAAGTGGGCTTTGCAGCTTGAGCCAAGTTCTGAGCAGCTCTGTCTAACTACAAAGCAAGCAGTACCCAGACTAGCTCAGAGCTGTAGCTGTGGACACAGACCTAAGAGGATCATGTGAGCATGGCTGTGGGTATCCCAGATGTTGTTTGTTTCTTATATAGAAACCAGGTACAGCTAAGAAGTGCCCGTAACTTTGTATGTCCCCTCATTTTCTTAGAAAGACAACTTCCAAGTTAAGTCATTGGATTTGAGAAGGTGAAAGTCCTTCGTTTCACAGTGCTAACAATTCAGAAATGCATTTCCTTAGTCAAGCAGGCAAGGGAGGGAGACAGAGGAACAGTGAGTCATTGCACATCTCACTGTCCTCCTGCCCCATCACTTTCAGACACTACTGAACGGAAAACAAATTAGCAAGCATCACCCAAAACCTCAAGCCATTCCACACGTAAACATGACTATGAAGGTAGAAGAGTTACAGTTAATTCAGTAGTCAGCAGAGAGGAATATTTCATCATTATGATGGAAGAAGAATCAGAAGAACAAATACAAACTTCATCTAGCACTTAGCTGAACTGAAAGAGAAAGGGTAAACCATTTCTAATGAGGATACTTTACCTAAAGTAACAGGATCTGGATTCACTGGACTCTGTTGTCTGGAATGACTACTGCTGCTGTTACTGCCTTTTTTTAAATCTTCTGCATCACTGTACCGCCGTATCCAGTAATTAAGCTCCTCACGGTCTGCTTCTTGACATCGCCGTAGTACAGTGAGAGATCGCCTAGTTTTTTCCACCATGTCCATTATACAGTTTAACAGCTATTTGCAGCAGTAGATGGAGCAGAGAAACAAAAAAGGAACATTTTATTCATAAACGGACAGAAAAATAAAGACAACATTAATGTGCTGAGTGCCTAGGTTTTAATAATGAAGGAGTCTCTTTCTGTTATCTCAAATACAGCTAAAACTTTCTAGTCTTAAGAATGACAATCTCTTCCGGTTGAACTTGTGATCCTAAACTGTACAGATATGGATTTCTAGGGGAAAGGGTGAAGATAAGGAGGAAAACTCTGAACAGACTGTAGTCCCACCACTTGTATCATATAGCATCACAGCAACCAGGAGATCTGGTCTAGAACTGATGCCTACAAATGTTATAAAGGGTAATAAAATCAAAGAACAAATCCAATGTGTCTCACATCCAGTGTTTATAGACCAGAGCCCATTCCCTCTTTGGCAGCCTGTAATATTTAGGATACTGCAGTAGGCACTTATGAGCAAGGCCTGGTATAAGCTACCTAATGGGGAACATCAAACCATCTGATTTAATCAACAACACTTCAAATGTTTGTTTCACAAGGCTTCAGATTTGGTTTTACAAGAAAAATGTTAAATTCCTATCTCAGAAGGGCTCCTTTCAGATAATTATACATAAGAGTACATTTAGCCCTTACATGGTCAAGGTGTTTCCACTCTTCTGCCCATTCTCTGTCTGTTAGCCTGTGATCAATCATTTCTTCTTGACGTGTGCCATGCAACCCTGCCAAAAAGGAGCAAATCATGTTTACAATGCTGGGAGTCCTCTAGAGGGGGAACAAAAAAAGAAAAAAGAGCCTATCAGACAAATATATCCTACATTACCTGGTCTAGTATCAGGAATACCTCCACAAAAATAAATGGATGCTTAAAAAATTGGCTCTAAGTTCTCTTTAGCGCGTTTCCCCACACAAGATGCTACTGTTTTATTCAATTTAAGATCTTCAATTCTGCAAGTTCTGTAGGTTGTAAGACGACCTCTCAAAAATGGACATAACACTTTCTGAATATAAACAATTATTATACATATATTACATTTAACACAACATATAATTTTTCATTTGCACTGCTTGAAGAACTCAAGACAACTGGTAACTCAGTGTATCGAATACTAGCTGTACTTCAGAGTGTTGTAAGAATATTAATATAAACTCAAAGTTATTTTACTAAATGCAATAATTACGACCATGTCAACAGAGCATCATCCCTTCACAGATGTTTAAACAACATGTGGTTAAAATGTAGAACATATATCAGAGCAGCTGACAACATGATACAACCAAGCCAGTATTTATTATGAACACTCAAGAGGAACCAACACTTGCTCTTCGTTTAGCCTCCTATACGCAGATGCTGAATATTTGTAAATATTCCTCTTTTACTGAAGATTTATTTAAAACAAGGAACAATAGTAAATGCAGATGTGAGGCAGGCCAGGCCAATCCAAGAGCATCCCATTAAACCAAACTGTGCTGTGTGGGGCGTGTCTGGTGCTTCTGCTGTTCGCATCCTCTGCAGACATCCCCATGCTGCGCTGCACTTGAGATGTCAGACGCAAAAGACTTCCCCAAAGGCTAATCACTTTCCTCTAGTCTAAGTTGAAATCAAGCTATATTGATGTTGCTATTGTCACAAATGTGGCATTAGAATAAAAATAAAAGGCTCTACCTATCCTTGCCTGCCAGACATCTCAGTGTCCATGTCATCCACGCAGCTGTGAAAGTGTGAGCTCCTCCTCCTTCTGACTCTCTTGCTTTAGAATGTAGCAAAGACAAAATTCAATCCACTTTGATAGATATAAATGTGAAATAAGGCCACTAGAAGCAGCTAAATGGACAAACAGCTATAAAGTCTACCCCTGAATGACAGGTATATTTAACGACCAAAAAACCTCCTGTTCACAGTACTGAATATAATTACAAGGAAAAGAGAAACTTTTTTTAAAAAAGCAGGAAAATCAACATGCCTTACCCATAGGTCTGTTTCTGTCCCTGAGGTCCCTGTGATTGGGGTGTCTGTATGAGTCCCTGTAGTGGTGGGCAATGGCCATATCATCCAAACGATAATGCTGAGGTGGAGGTGGGGTGGGATGAGGCAGACCATTGGGCTGATAAGATAAGCCATTATTTGGACTGTACCGCTGGCCTGGGCTAATAGTGCAGGGCCGCTTGCTTGGATGCTCTGAGTGCAAAGGCTCTCTGTCAAAGCCATTTTCTTTGGTTCTGAAAAACAAAGCAAAGGAACTTTAATTCACTTAGTGAGCAGAGCTACTCAGGAACACACACGCGCACCTACATGTGCAGCTTCAGGAACTGAAACCTGTTCTTTCATTTTGCTCCAGGTGTGTGGTGCTGGAGAACACTTCGGAACACTGCTCATTCAAAACATACAAAGGACACATTCACCTTAACTAGCCCTGTAACTTGAGAAATAAAAGCGGGGTGAGCCTTCCAATGGAGCAGCTTAAAGAGAGCAGAGAGCGAGCAGCCTTCACTGAAATCACTGGCCGATGGGATGGATATATACATTACTGCAAAGCTGAAATAACTGATACCTGAAGCTAGAAGCTGAGAAATTCCTACTTTCAGTAGCACTACAGCATACAGCGATTACGGGAAATGTGGTTTGTTTTTTTTTTAAGAGAACAGCATACAGTCTTAAGGTAGTACATGTCAGTGTACTGAAGCTCTGCTCTACGTAATGCCAGGATGAGCTCCCATTAAGATCAGTGTCACACTGTGACTTTGGTCAAGTCTCAAGATGATGAGAAACGCTTCCTTTATAGGTTTTTGTGCCATCTGGGCTATTTCAGTCAAAGGTGCTGTGAATGTCACTAAGAAGGAATATGTGGTTAGACTCAAGTCCTCAATAACATTCAAGATTTCCCATTCCATTACTCTTACAGAAGAGTTTTTTATGCTCAGTCAATGTTGAAGAGTTATGAAGGTGAAGGACAGTTTTTTATGTTATAGATACTCATTAATTAAAGTCATAATCAGCTACTTCCAAAGAAGTCTACTTTGCAGCTTTGCCTGAGAACCTGGAACTCACACTGAACTAATTTTCCATTAAAATAAAAAAAGAAAGGCTTGAGTTACTTCAATGGGTTCACAACTCCTTTTAGGGAAGCTTTGTTTCACTGAGGTATGGTTTTTTTTTCCACTGGAATAAACAAAACCTATAAAGTATTATCTTTGAACTGAAAGGTTATTAGATATAAATAATGCAAACTGCTGAGGTTGCATCCCTCCCTCCAAAACCCTTTATTAAACAGCTGATAAATGTAAGCCTTTTTAAAGAAAACTTTCTCCTCCATGATTTGTGGATGGCATAACATATTTTCCCAGAAATAACAATTTTTGGTCACTTTGACAGGAAGGTAAGTTTGATCTAATTTTCTTGTTTGCCTGCTGCTAAAACCAACTGCCCTTCAACAAACCCTTCCCCATAAACAAACCAAACTTGAGGACTGTCTAAGGAGAAAGAATCAATGTATTAATTGTTGCCCTTCAATAGGTTCTCCCTTAATGTCAATGAGAGGAAGGATGAAACCAAATCTTTGCCAATATCCACTGGGAGAGAGGATCAAAGTAAGATCTTGCAATTACCAGCAGAAAATTAAAAGATGGCTTGCACTGTTTTCAGGAGTGAAGAGATTTTCCAAGGACCTCACCACAATCACTAATGCCAGAGAAACTGCAAGTATATATATATATATATATATCTTTAATTACACCTTAACTTGGCACAAAGGGGAGAATCCTTCACCAACGCAGCAGGACAGCTGAAAAATTTGGGGCAGAGATATAAAAGACATACTTTGCGGAGTATGCACCTTGCTCCAAAGCAAATGCAGAATGGCTGTGAAAACCCCATATCAGGAAAACCTGAGGACCATCGTATATTTTTAATGACTTTTGGCACGATGGAACTGCTTGCAATAACTCCCAACGGGTAATGATGTTTTTGACAGCTCTCCAAGACAAGTTTTACATTTAGTTGCTGGTGTGTGTTTTCTTTGCACATATCTACTCAAACTCAATGTCTAGGTCTTTCAGTTGTAAAAATACTATGCAAGCGTAAAATTGACTTTCCTGTATGTACAAGCCAAGCTATTCATTTCCCAAAGCTCTTTATTGTTAGTTAGAATGTTCTCTAACTAAAATGAGGGGGAAAAAAATCAGAAATTGTAAATAACTAAATAACTTCATTGACTTTGATCACTCAGTGTAGGAAAGCAAATCAGAAAACTGTAACAAGTAGGAATCCATTTTCCTTTTCTGCGCTATAACTAGATGTTAAAGTAACATATTTTCATACAAATGTACATATTTGCACCTTACTGTATGGGTACTTCCGTGTTTTTTTAGGAATGCTCTGTACTTAATTGCCTTAACTGGAATGTGCTGCATTAGCTTGGACAACAAACCAGCACATCCATTTTCTTCTAAAACCCTGAGTTCAACTACCAGAAAATTAACATTACCATTGAAAACACTTTTACTGAAATTAAATTCTTACTTTTGCTATTATGCCGGGTAATAGCTGTCAGGTCTTTTCTGGGTGTTAGAAGCTTAATTCTACAAATTGTTGTTATATTTTGTGCACTGACCAAATAAACAACTTCACAGAATACAAAAATGAGACCGTATATAAACTTACTTTGTGTGTCTGATCATATAAAATATATAAGAATGTAACAAATTCCGAAGTCTCATCAGAATAGGAATCACTGGCAAATTTACTATATCAGAATATACTGAATATAGTGATAAAAGACAAAGTAGTGAAGAGTGCCATGATTCAGATGCCTTGAACTCAACCTACTGTTCTGCTTCTGATTTCAGTTCTTCTAGTTCTTCCAAGTCTCACCCCCATGGAAGAGAAGCATTTCCCCAGGTGCCTGAGGAAGCACTCCTGTTTCATGGTAATTGGCAAACCCATGTAAGTATTAGTTCAAAACCCGAAACTGCCACAATTTTCCTCTGATTTCATCTGATTTTTCAAAGCAACAACAAGCTGTAGAGAGGAAATAACACTGAATGTGTAGGAAGCCTAACTGACACATTTTCTTGTTTCTCTTTTTCTTGCTCTTGTTGGTCATGTTCTCATTGATGTGCACATAAATTGACACTGTTGTTTGGAAAATTGTCAATATAATAAAGATGGGGATCCTCAGCTATAAACATGCAAGAGGTCATTTTGCTTGGAGCCATGATGTACTCACATTAAAGACAGCAGAATAGACACTAGTCATTAGTCTGTAGCCATTTAACAGAATTCATGCTGTTTATAAGTTATCATATCAGTTTTAAATTATTGCAATTTATTGATAATTTCCTGGGTAGGAAATCTGACCATGCAAAACTACCTTGGGTGGGAAATGAAGTTTCACCTGATCAAGAGTGTTAGAACAATTTCAAAGACCACTGTGAAGTGCTGGGGTGGTGGGCAAGGCTACTTTAACCAGAAGCTGATCAGTCAGAGGAGCTTGTGTTGGGTGTGGCTTCTCTTGGGGCTGGTTGCATCTTGCTGAGCTCTCTCAGTGGTGTCCTTCCATGTGAAGGGCCGCTGAGGAAGCCATCTCTGTTGTGTTCAGCAGGCAATGCTGGCAGCACAGTGGGCAGCGGTGAAGCTGGGCCCACAGGAACCTATGGCAGGACTGTTTGAAAGAAGACTTCTGAGGGGATGTTGTTGAGTTCAGCGTTGGCCTGTTTGATCAGGCAACTGATGGCAGCGTAAAATGATGAGGGCTGAACCAGCACAACACACTGAAGTCAGCTTGTGAGAAAGAGGCAAAGCGGTTCATCTGCTATTTGTGCAGGATGCTTTGATTTAAATTGGACTTCCACCAATAAAGTCTTGATGACCAAACAAGTGATAATGCTTTGTTGGAATAAATTACTTAATATTGTTTATAATACTGTGTTACAGAAAAGATTAATACTGCCTCGCTAACAGTTCATATTAAGGAAATTCTTTAAGAATTGCTCATTATTACACATGGCTTACCAGGAGCATAGATGTAAGAGCTGTGAGCATCCTTCACCTTATTGAGATGTGGATGAGCTTTTTCAAATAAGAAGATTCACTTAGAATTATCAAAGTTAGTTTCTGTGCCCAGGTAGCTTCAACATTAATTCCTTGTCAGTGGTGCCAAGGTTACAGTAAGCACAGCAGCACTTTCTAAAATCAAAAAACAATTGTGGCCACTTTTGTTTTCTTCTCACTCAAGCTATTCTAGCAGATTTTTTGCTATCCTATATCCACTTTGTAGGCAGCTGTCATAAATGTAGAGCCGCTATATAACACACTCATGTGCCATACAGTCCTTCCCAGCAAGCCTAAAGAACAACTCATTAGCAGAAAGCCTTTTGTGGTTAATGTATTTTATATCATGTTATTTATAACTAAGCATTCATTCACCAGAATAAAATCTCACGTTGGTCCAAATCCCTTTGCTTTACTACAGTAGAATGTAAACTCCAAAAGTTGTAAACAAAATATAGTGAACACTTTGTTCATGACATGTCATGAACAAATTACCAAAATGTGTTATCTCCTCAGGTGTCAGTTTTTCTCTCTTGCAGTGACTGATGGTTCCCAGTGTTATTACAGAAACAGATTGATCTTTTTAATGAGCTAGTTTAATAGACTCCAAAATCTCACCGTGGCTGCTCATCCGTGTCAGACCATATGCACCAAGAAAACATTCAGTAAAACACAAAGCTCTGCTGTCAGATTGCTCTATAAAACCTCACATACAGTAGGCTTGGATATGCAGATAAATAACCAGAACTGGAAAACGCATATGCAAAAAAGGTGGTGAAATTATAAACAGAAAAAATTACTGTATGTGGATTTTCTTTAACAAAAAATCACAAGGTGGATGTGGTTACATGCAACACACCCGTTCCACTTCCTCTGCCTAATCCCTTACTGTATTTTACCTCTGTTGGAATCAAGGGTATGCAGTTACCCATGCCCAAAAGAAAAATGTAAATTTGGAAGAATGTGTGTGTAGGTATTTCTAATACATATTTGTATGTATCATACATATAAATGCACACATGCATCTGTATATGAGAGATATATATATACACTACATACCTACACATTATATACAATGTCTATATACATATCATTTCCCTTGGAAAGGTAAAAAGATACCACAATTTACTGAGAGACATATCTCCAAACAAAATTATTCCAACTGCATTTAGTTCCTCTGGAAAGATGTCGTCTTTTAGTAATTTTTTTCCATATTCTAGCAACAGAGTCACAGTAAATCCTCCTCTTAAAGGATGCCTCATATCTTCCGCTGCATTTTCATTAGTATATTTGAAAACTACTTAGACATCTAAACAAAAGGTGTATATATAAATTTCCAGATGGTTCCTCCTGCTCCTCTGTACACAATTAAAATCATTAATAGCATGATGAGTACAAAGGCAGACAAGTATTTGGTTTCAATACTCAGTCTAAGCATGCTATGACTCTGAGGACAGGTTTTTGTGGTTTATTTACTTAACATTAACCAAATTAAAAGGTATGCAAAAGGCTGTTCAGTAAACTTGAGAATCTTTCCAACAGGGCCTTGTTGTTTTCACTAAATCTGTAGTACAAATGTTCTTAAGTGCATAAGACAACTCCTCTGAACTTGGCTTCAGCCAAAACTACTGTAAGAGGTGTGGTTTTTTTCTGTATAGCTTTAATTGTAGTCAGCAGAGTAGTAGGTATGACTAACCAGTGACAGGGTTGTATGATACTGAGGAAAACAACTTAGTTTTTAAGCTCAAGGCACCACTCCAGCAGGTGAGCTGGGCAGTCTCTTTCCAGGTCATTCATGACAGCAAAGAATCTCAGGGTCAAAAAAAGGATATGTTTTTCTGAAACATCACTTCCCCAGAACTAAGGAGCCTAATTTCAAGCAGCAGTCTATAGGGGCTGGTGGTTGATAGCTTTGGCACCTTGGAGCATGCAGACCAGTGCGACACACTGCATTACAGCCCCTCCCTGGACACTGGGAATTCAAACACAGGATCTTACCCACAATACTGGAAGTTAAACTGTCTACCCCCACCCCAAAAGCTGTATTGCTACCTCGAGAGGAACTCAAGACTGCCCAGGCTGGACAAAGCCTAAGACAAGACTTCAGTTATGAAGCCAAAGGCACTGGCTGATGAGCAGAGAATTCTGAGTTTCAAGAGCACCTACATATTTTAACTAATAAGAAACATTGAGAACAAAATCCATAAACCAGACTTCAATCTCTCTAGGTCTGGGCTTCAATTTTAATTAAAAGACAAAGACTGACTTTAAAATCATAGAATACCAGGTTGGAAGGGACCTCAAGGATCATCTAGTCCAACCTTTCAAGGTAAAAAAATATAGTTTAAGTGAGATAGCACACTCTTCTGATCTGCTGGTCCCTTTATGGGGTAACTCCTACGTCCTTTTTGCTATAAGACAAATATGGGGTCTTTTCATTACTATGTTCTCATACCAATCTATAGCTGCAGCACCCTCCTCTCCCATACAACCAGGACTGAAGGTACTACAGGTGAGACCATACTTATTACAAAATAACTGAAATTCAACACTGTCAAACTGGGTCTCAAGGGTGGGCGGGGTTTATTATCCCAGTAAACAAAGGAAATATTTTATTGTCCATTTTTTCCTTCATGGTCTTATGGGAGAAGCGAGTAATACTCATCTTTATTAACAGGAAAAAAGGTGAGCTAGGGCTGTCAGGGAGGCACATCCCTCTTCTCTGTATTCTGTCAAGCAAGACCTCACGGGCTTATGAGATACTTTATTGTGTGCCTATCTACTTGTATGAAAAACACCATGTCTGCTACTGACACTGGACTATAGCATGATGACGTTTCAGTTATTCACAAGATGCACAAGACTTTAAGATGCTTTTTTAATAGATGTTTCGCTACATGACTCTGCAAAGATTGAGGACAGGCAGCAGAACTGCCCCAGGGAGCTAAATTTCAGCTTGGAAATGTTACCTCTTTGCACAGAGTAAAAAATTACATGGAAAATGTCTGAAAATTAATAATCTTTCTTGGATGCAGTTAGCAGGTTTGTGTTAACACTGATAAGTGTTTCAGTTCAGTCTAGTTGTCAGGGAACAGTGGTGAAAAGAGGGTATACAGAAAAGAGCTTCTCTGTTAATATCTTTATTTTCTTGTTGGTCCATAGTAGTTTTCCTGAAACACAATCTAAGGCAAGCTTATTTCAAATACATTCACATTGTCATCTATCTAATGGCTACATTAATTTTTACTGTTCACTGCGGGCTATGAGAAGCTTGAAGTTTTACTATGAGCTTTCAAGACTTCATTTTCTCTTTGTTTTTGTGCTATCTAGGCCTACTCCTACACAAAAATGTCACCTGTACAAACTTTCAAGCCTTCTCGACTTTGTAAATCTTCACCTTTTTCATTTAAAAGATAACTAGGACACCTGCCATGCCTTGGGCATGCAGGTAGTGGCATCTGGCAGAAAAGCATTATAGAAGTTTTCCACGCTATACAACCCATGGCAAACAAAAGTAAGAAAAATTCAGTATCTGGGCATCCCACAGGTAAAATGTATATGCTAGCCAAATTTCTAACACTATTGTGGGAAGACAGTTACAAATAAATAACCACAAGAGTAATTTTATTGTAACACTAAACAAAGAACTTTATTCAAATAAGAAAAATTGTTCTATATCCCTAAAGCTACTGTACTTCACACACGCGCTTGCTTGTGCTGTTTCTGCATGGGCTCTTTCTCAGCTCAACAGCAAAACAGATTTCAGTGAACGTTTCCCTATTTGGAAAAGATACTCCAATGCATATTGAATACATGGAAACATGGCACAGCAGAAGCAGTCAAAGCCCTGACTGCATTCTGGAGCTTGCCTTGTACTTCCCAATACAAGTGCCTAGCCACCTTCCCTGCATTTACTGTTTAGTCCAACAAAAGCTCAAATACAAAGGATTTGCATATGGAGCTGGAGTGATCTGCTGCTCATGACTTTAAGCTGCACTGAAATACTATGCACCAAATAGCAGGGTACTGGCTGGCCATTACTGCTTCCACATGGACATGACCACAGTGTGTCCTCAGGTGATTTTGCTGCCTGAATCACTGTGTGTGCATTATATTTATACACAGAGATATACCTGTACATGTATATGTAGCTCTATATACATATGTATGTATGTATATGTACACATGCATAAGCATGGCCTGTTGCAACACGACAAGGGATAACGGTTTTAAGCTAAAAGAGGGTAGATTTAGACTAGATATGATGAAGAAATTTTTTACAGTGAGAGTGGTTGAGCACTGGAACAGGTTGCCCAGAGACGTGGTAGATGCCCCAATCCTGGAAACATTCAGGGTCAGGCTGGACAGGGCCCTGAGCAACCTGATCTAATCTAGTTAAAGATGTCCCTGTTCATTGCAGGGGGGCTAGACTAGATGACCTTTAAGGGTCCCTTCCAAAACAAACTATTCTATGATTCTATACACACATACACAAAGGTAATCTGGCTGTTGCACAGTTGTAATGACTGCAGGACCTGCATCCAGGGAATACCATCCCAGTTCCCCCCAGGCACCCACCCACATGCTTCCCTCCCTTGCTAGTCAAGCTTGGCACATTTGACCCATGGGACATTTCCGAGCAGGGTGTGAAAGCCACAGTGGTGCTCACCTGTCTGGAGTTCGCCTCTTCCCGTTTTCGTTCACATCGAGAAGCAGCTCTGAGGAGTCAACAGGTGAGGTGGTGCTGGCATCCAGAAGCAGCTGTTCGTGCTGGGCGAGGTACTGGGCTGGGTTCTGCTTGGCTAGCCTGGCACAGTGCAGCAGCTCCCGCTGCAGTAGGGGCAGATTGGCCTGCAAGAGCGTTGTGTATGTTAAGAGGGTGGCTTGCAGGCAGTTTCAACAGAGATGAAGCAGAAAAATCAGAAATCAAAGGAAAGCCTGCTCTGAGATGAACCTGTTGCAAGCATCCTCAGGTTTGTTGTGGTTAGCTGCCTGGAAGCAGGCAGCCTCCTTATGAAGTCAGGCCATGGCTGCAGGAAGTAGGCATGGAAGGATGGGAGTGTACTGAAAATGGAAAACTGTAAATGCCGTGAGAAAACTTGCTCTGAGTTCCACATCTTTAAAGGGGAAAAAAGTACTGCCCTGGCTGACTTTATCCCCCTTCTTACTGTCCAAAACCTGAGTTCCTATGGAGCAGCAGTTTTCAACAAGGGACAAACCTTCAGTATTTGTTTCCTATTCAGACTGCAGTTAGTACTCAGAAATCATTTGAAGCTATAGGATCTGTGGCTCTGTAAGTTGCTTCAGTCACCATCCTTCAAGGGCCTTAGGGAGAACCCGACTGCTCTCAGCTTTCCCATTACACTTGCAGTTACACATTAAAATAAAGCCTACAACAAAATCTCACTTCCAGAGCTTCAGTTAGTCACATGGAGGGCTAGGACCCTCCTCCTAGCCAGATGTAGCTTGAAGTACTTTAACCTTCCTCTCAAGGCCCCACTGGGACTTGGTTCATGGGCTGGAGAGTACCAGGAGTCAGACGCAAAGAACTAAAAATGCTCATTGATCACTGGGTGGCACATTCTGCCCATCTACTGGGGTCATGCTTAGCTCTACTCCTTGCCAGACTTGAGACCAAGGTGGAACTGTATGTCCTTCACCTCGATGGAGATAGTTACAAATCCTGGGAAACATTTTCCTTCCTCTGCAGCACATGCATACATCAATATTAAGATTATAGAATCATAGAATGGTTTGGGTTGGAAGGGACCTTAAAGATCATCTAGTTCCAACCCCCCTGCCATGGGCAGGGGCACCTTTGACTAGACCAGGTTACTCAAAGTTGCATCCAGCCTCGTCTTGAACACATCCAGTGATGGAGCATGCACAATTTCCCTGGGCAACCTGTTCAAGTGTCTCACCACCCTCAGAGTGAAGAACTGCTTCACTAGAGAAGAAGATAGTCTGGTCATTTCTTATATACTTATTTGCACCATAAGGTGATGTGCCCTGACCTCTCTTGTTCAACACCTAATGTACAATGACTTGTTGCTTTCGGATTTTCAAGTATTGGATTAAATTTCATTAGCAACTAGAGATAAGAAAAATAATTCCAAGCATCCTTTTTTTTTTTTTTTAAACAGGAAAATATTTCTTAAGTCAAAGAAGTTCTGAAACTAATGTGCAGCAAACCGAGCACAAAAAGTACTTGTTCTGGAAAGTTTTGAGCACAGAATTTTGGTAAATTACTTTGCTAGCACTGTAACAATGGCAAATGCTCCAACACCTGTGGCTGTACTGTAGAAGTAGAGCCACTGTGCAACAAAAAATACCAGAATAGGGTCAGTACATATGAACCTTCCAACAGTGAAAAAACCCCAGCAACTGCTACCCCTTATTCATCTTAGGATGGGAAGACAGCTGGTTGTAGAACATGAAGTCTTCTCAGAGATCCACAGAACACAAATATTTTGTGAAAGCACCGAAGAAATACCTTCTTCTGATTATTATCTGCCATATTTTTGTCCAGGGCTACAACATAATAGTGAAGGATATTGAATGCTTTTGTGAGCGGCGTTTTTCATTTGTCTTAATTTTATTGTTATTTTTTAAAAGTTCACACAGAGCCAAAGTTAAGACACCCGACTATCTTAGATGCCTAAAGTGGCAGAAAACGATTGGAGAAGTTTACATATATTTAGAAATAAATATCTGGAGGAACTAATAGGATCAGATCTAGGATTTTAATAGTGGTGCATACTTGGAAGATGTATCATCACACCTCAGCATGCCTGCAAGGCAGAAATGTGAAGTCTCCACTTTGCAGTTGAGAAATCAAGGAAAAAATAGCACATTTGTGATCCTTATCCACCATCACAAACAAGGGACCTATTTCATATATGGGCTCTCCCAGCTCCTGAAGACAACCAGATTTTGAACTAGCTAGCAAAAACTTTCATCCATTTTACTTGTTTTTCTTCTCCTAAAGAAATGTTCATTTTTGCTCTTTAACCATAAAAATGAAGGTCTGCAATTAAAGGTAACCTTTATTCTAAATGGGTTGAATGTGTTTTTTGTGCACAGAACAGACAAATACAACTTATGGACCTACTCAGTTTCTTAATTTTTTTATAAGTTATTACTGAAGACTATGAATGATGTTCCTTGTAATTTGGGTTTATAATGGCATTAAGCAACATTTGGACAAAGACTTAAACTCAAAGTGAAGAAAAGCAGTACTTGAAAACTTCTAGTTCAACACAAGTGCTTTCAATCTGTTCAAGACATTATTCTAAACAATCTTGATCAAAACACACAGTAAAAAATAGTTGGTTTCTTGGAAGAAAAAGAATCAGGACCTCTCTATGGCTAGGTCAAGGGTACAGACTGCTTCTGGTCACCAGTGCCCAGATACACAACAAGGACTAGCTTTTGGGAAGCTGGATGCAGAAGAAAGCACTCAACATTCTCCCTATTGCAGGCAGGGAGAGATCAGGCTCCTAAGGCAATTCAAGTGTACACGTACGTACTCTGAAATCAAAATGGCCTTGGACACAAAGGTTTATGCAAAGGTTCAGCTCTGAGAGCAGAAGCACTTCTAACAGGTGCAGCAGCACATTTCTCCCAGCATTGCTGCTGGTGCCTGCAGACAGACAGACTTCTACACTCTGCATGTAAGAGATACAAAGCAGTTCTCAATCAGAAGTCAGATATGTATGTTAGAAAATATATATGTTAGCTGCAAACAAATGTGACATTACTGGCTTACAGTCCCCTAAAATGTTGCACTTCAGTGTCTGGAATATGTTTCTACTCTTGTTTTGGATTGGGCCTTATATTCTTGAAGATTTAGGTGGTGTCTTAGCTGCCTCCATCAGTTTTATAATAACAGATAGGAAGAGGAGAACATGTTTTTTACCCAGTTGTCAGACCTGTTTTCCAGTTTGAAATGAACTGTTCTAACCAGAAAATAAAACATTATCTCTGCACCTGCAAAGAAGCTACAGCTCCAAAAGGCTGTTTTATCATTTCAGTGCTCACTCATGTAATTAGTTAACAATTTTCCATTGTTGGATGTTCTTACTTCCCTCGAAACTTTAGCAACAGAAATATTTCTGTATTATAATTTAAATTTAAAAGGCTTCATTATACTATAGTACAACTAAGCTTTGATGGAAGTTTTTGTAATTGCAAGTTTAAATAGATTATTCATAGATACATTCTTAAAAATATTTAAATTATTCATAGAGCCCAAGTAACTAAAAATCATCAAATCATATATTGATACTGATGCTTAAAACAAATATGCACAGCATGTCTATTGAAAAACTGAGTGTTGGCAGTACTGAACATGTACACCATGTACCACTTAAATTTAATAGACTAAATCCTGCTTGATATTAATACAGAAAATGTGCACCAAAAGGCTCCCAGCCAGTGAAGGTTTCTGCAGGTGACTTATCTTCCTCTGAACCAGAATTGTTAGAAAGATAAGCAATTTGATGGCTATTTATTATCTGTAATAGATCAGCACTCCCCGGCGTGAGGCCTCATACAAACA